>VUQH01032113.1:0-23863 GCA_015106775.1 Etroplus canarensis
GAAAAGGTCTATGGATGTAGTAAAGGAGGACATGAAGAGGGCTGGAGTGACAAGAAGAGGATGCAGGGATAGGGTGAGTTGGAGGCAGATGATCCACTGTGGAGACCCCTAACAGGAGCAGCAGAAAGAAGTAGTCATTTTTAGTGGCCTTAGTTTAAAGATTTATATCAGAGCAAAAAACTTTGTGTGAACTTCATACCTACTCCTGTCTCTGATCTCTTCTCACCTCTTTACCTCCTCAGGAACAAGAAGAAGAGCGTGCCAATGTCCGAGCTGCCGGAGGAGGCCCAGAGACTGAAGAGGGCAGCCTGGAGAGCAGCTTCCAGGCGCTATTACGCCCGAAAGATAGCCCGGCAGCAGGCAAACCCGCCACGCTCTGCCTCCTTTCCCCACATCACAAACTCTCAGTATTCACAGCCAAACTCTTTTGTGGATAAGCGTAAGAGGACGCTGATATCAGAGCTGCCCGAAGAGTCTCAGACGCTGCAGAGGGAGGCGTGGAGAGCTGCATCCAGGAGGTACTACGCTCGAAAAATCGCTCGGCACCAGATGGAGACAGCGCAGTATGGAAACCTGCTGGAGAGCACGAATCCATCCGCAGACACGCAGGGACCCAACAAAGAAGGAGCGCACACGAACAGCGGAGGAATAATGTGCAGCTGATAGACGGCAGGTTTAATATGAAGGAGTCTTTTTACTGTGGTATGAAGAATCTGATTGTATATTGTTGGTTCTGAACTAATAACTTTCTGAACTCTCAGGTCTCCTGATGTGGTCTGAATAACATTAACATGATGTTTGAAATGAGTCACTCATTTCCTCAGTTCAATGAAATAATGTTTGGGTTTTTTAGATAGCAGGATTACCTGAAATATTCAAGACAGATTTCACAAGAGGAGGGGCAGTAGATCAATAATTACATCCTGCATCCATGGGGTTTGGGAAGGATTGTTTACCTTATGATATTGGCCAAAATTGAACATTTCAAAAATACAAACTAAAATCAAGACTGGGGGGATTTTTCTTTAATTTTCTCTAGAAAAACATCACAAGTTAATCTGGATGCAGAGGCCCTTCTGCAGCCAAGAAATGAATTCTGGTATGGAACTGGAAGACAGTGTCAGACTATATGAAGTAAACTTTTCTGAGAACCAGCACTGCATTCTGGTCACTTTCAGGATGTTCCGATAGTCCACAAAAATGAGCTCCTCTCTCCTTTTCTTAAACTGTTTTTTTTTTTTTTTAACCTTCATGGGAAACGTCATGAGGTCAAGGAAAGGTGTGAAGGAGAATTAGTAAGGACTCAGGAAAGGAGGAGTTTGTTGAATTGAGAGTTGGACCGCACTGATGCTGGATGTCTGCTGTGTTGAAACGAGCATCTAGAACAGGGGTCAGCAACCTTCAGCTTTGAAAGAGCCATTTGAGCACATTTCAAAGTTGAAGGTTGTCCCACCAGGACCCACAAAACCCCACCAGCTCTGAAATTACTCTTTCACTCACCTTCATATGGAGATTTTTCCCCAAAGGCCGTATGTTTATTCTGGAAATGATGCATATATTGATCAACAAAATATTTAAACATGTTTTATTTTAATGTTATAAGATCCCCTTAATCTACAAAATTAGAATTGGTTTGAAGAAACTAACTAGATAAAATAAATTTGAATCAAATCATCATCTCTTCACATTAATTATTTTTAAAGCCACAGGGAGCCGTGACAGAGGGATGAAAGAGCCACGTGTTTTATACAGGCCATATAAATGAGAACATTCATTCATTCATCTTCTTCCGCTTATCAAATTCAGGGTCGCGGGGGGACGCTGGAGTCCATCCCAGCTGTCATAGGGTGAAAGGCGGGGTGCACCCTGGACAGGTGGCCAGTCTGTCGCAGGGCCAACACCAACCAATCACGCTCAAAGTGAAAAATATCACTTCAGTACAAAGGCAGGAATTTTGAGGAGAGTGGGAACATACAGGGCCAGGAGTGCAGCACAGAACATTCTGTTGGCATTTAAAAAAGCTGCTGTTGGGCTTCACTGAAGGAGCACGCTGTCAGTTTTGTGACTGAAAGGCGTGGACAGGGGTATTTTGCAGCTCATGTTGCATATGAATTTGTCAGAGTTCACCTTTCAGAGAGTAAAAGTTGGGGAGAACATTAAAGGTTTGCAGCACAGAATTTACTGCAAATTGCACTAAATCTAATGCTTATTTTGTGCCTGACGTGGCTGTGATAATTGCTTCATTTATTAGGAATGAGAGGGGGAGACGCCATCATAATGAGCGTAACTGGCACTTTGGGTGGATGGTTGAAAACTTTGGCTCTGTCCTGGATTTCTTCACTCAGTCCTCAGCCTGCATGTGTAGAGCCGGTCCCCACATGTAATTTCGATGAACTGGCAGACCTGAGCTGAACAGCGCACACACCTTCTCTGTTTTCCTTCTCCCTGGTATCGGATCAGTTACAAACCAAACTGAAATTCCTGTCAGAATACTGCTATCAATGGGACTGTGTTAGATTAATATCTGAATGTTTTGCTATGAGACGTCTGAAAAACTTTGACGCTCACAGTACCTTCATTAACACACAGAAGGCTCAGGGAGGTGAATACACATCAAACAGCTCAGCTGTTACAGATTTCAGGCTCATCTGGCGGAATATTTTGGAATAAAGCGGCTCCCTCTCCTCTGGATAAATCCCGCATTCAAGTCCCCAGAAGTTTCCAACAGAAGAGTTCCCCTCATATCACAAACGTTCACCTTCAGCCTCCTCTCATTCCAACGGTCTGCGTGGGTTTAGGCCACTAATTTGAGCTGCTCTCGGTAAAATTCCGGTTATTATTGAAATGAACTGGCTTTGTACATAAATGAGTGCACTCCTTTAACCGTTTAATGTTAAGAATTCAAAATACATCAGTAATTTATGGCATTATATAGAAAACACACTTTTAATAAGCATTTACACATCTCCCTCACTAAATGAGAGGAGGCTGAAGGGTGGTCACTGAATTATGGGATGCTGTTACCTCCTTTCATAAAGGACGGTCCAGTGTCTCCTCTGTTAAAGGAGGTAATAAAGGTGACACTGAAGCTCCGTTCCTACGTATTTAAAGAGCTGGAGCAGCTCTCACAGATACCTCCAGCTCATTTCACGCACTGTCAGAGAAACTGACTGCTGCATCATGTCAGCACAAAACTCTTATTGCAAAGGAAGCCTGAATAAAAGCATCATGAGGCAGTAGAATCCCTGGTACCAGCTATTACAATCATCCACTGTAGCTGTGCAGCGCCCCTGCAGTCCAACATCTGTAACTACAACCTGAGTGCATCCATACTGGTGTCATTATGAGCTCAGCATCTTTGTTTTCTTAATGTTGTTAAAGAATTTCCTGTGCTGTTTATACTGGATTAAAATGTATTTTTGCTCTTTGTCAAATAAAAAAGTTAAAAAAATAAACTGTTATTGCCTGATAATTCTTCTCATCTGTTTATCTATAAAAACAGCAAGCAGGATGAAGCCAAGAACAAATGTCTCACTGTACTGGAAATAACGAAACGACAACGTTTCCATTTCTCATTTTTATTTTTGAGATATTGACGCACAAACAGCACCGTGGGTGTCTGACGTCACATCAGGCAAAATATGTGAATAAAGTGATCACCTGCAGAGGGACAGAGGGACGGACCTGAGCACAGACGGTGGGTTTGAACCTGTGCATCAGAGTGCCCCCCTCCCCCCCAGCTCTTGTAACAGAGGGTGTTTGTCACCCTGGTGCCTACACGTTACGCACGGCTGATCGTGCACCGTGGACGTCTGTGCGCATCCATCACCGCGTCTGAAACGTGAGCCGCCCGGCAGCTGCTGCCCAGGACAGGCGTGCGTCCGGCTGCGGCTCCGGCTGCTGCACCGCCTGTTCTCACGCGGCCCAGGCGCTCATATGGGGATGGGGGGGTGGCGTTCCGAGCACATAATGGAGGGCTTTGTCATTTCCAGCAGAGTCTTTTTTTATTCTATTTTTTCTCCAGTGTCCCCCCGCAGGGAGGACAAGGAGGACAGGGCGGCTCTTGTGCTGCTGCTGCTTCACAGAGCGGGGTCTTTAACCCGCTGGAGGTCCCCAAACGACCCGCCTTGACTGTGTCCGAGCGCCGTGAACAGGACCGTCCCCCAGCGCCGCGGCGTGCCGTGCCGTGCCGTGCCGGAGGCTACCTGCATAATTTGCATGGTGTTTATTTTGAGGAAACGGCTTCAACGGTCGGCAAACAGACTGATCCTCGCAGCCCAGGACTCCGATGCGCCGCAGGTTTGTTCTCACTCAGGCCTGGATGAAAGGACCGAGCAGGGACTGCGCACAGAGCGGGGGCGCGCACCCTGGCTGCCTGGTGGCCGTTTACATTTATGTTCATGTGCTGCAGCACTGTTAGTATTAGCAAAGGTTTATTTAAATACATTCTATGTCTGAAAAACTTTAAATGAATAAATGTATTGCCTGCAGTACCGCTGCGCCTCTGGAGCGTCCCTCTCGCCGCACTTTGCTGCAGGAGCTTTAAATCGGACATCATTTGAGTCCAGCTTTTAATTTTTGAGCACAGTTGGTAAAGTTAAGCCATATTTACGAACATAATTACCTTTTAAGCTGGATGGACTTTTCTTTTTCCTCTCCTGGAGCCTTTGGAGAGCCCTCTGTGCATCTGGATGCACCTGTGTCCTTTTGGAGAGGCCCATTTGGATTCTCGGCTCACTTTTGGAGTTGTTGGATTTTACGCTCGTGAAAATATTTTTTTTGGTCGAGTCCATAAGAAGAGGACCTCTTTCACTCATTAATCCCACCAGTGGAGTCTGTGGAGCCTGTCAGAGAGGCTCCAGGGCCGGGCAAACGCACCAAACGCAGCGTAAAGTCTGCGCAGCTTTAGCTGCGCTCTCACCGGCAGCCGCTCCTCAGTATTAACTGTACAACTACTGGATGGGTCAGAATAAGTTGAAATCATAGGGGTATAACTGTGTGTCTATGAGG
Organism: Etroplus canarensis; assembly: GCA_015106775.1. Taxonomy (NCBI): domain Eukaryota; kingdom Metazoa; phylum Chordata; class Actinopteri; order Cichliformes; family Cichlidae; genus Etroplus; species Etroplus canarensis. The sequence goes on from VUQH01032113.1 coordinate 5,011, forward strand.
AGGGGGCTTTACTTTTTAAGGCCATTTTTATACCATTTTATGACGCCATATTGGAACTTATGTATATCTGGGGCCCAAATGGCCAGTTTTTGGATATGGGGGACTTTGTGGGCTCTTTACAAATGGTTTTGCCAAATGTGTTCACCCCTACATGATCAACAAACATGGAAGTGTCCTTTTTGCAGGGATTGCTGGGAAGAAGAAGGAGGCTGTCGAGGTTGGGACTGTGGAGAGGGAGGTGAAGTCAGAGCTGCCATCAGAAAAAGGTAAGAAATCCTCTGTTCTGCTGGGGCCAAAGGTGCCTGGTGTTGGCTCACAGGCAGATGGAGACGGTATAGTCCACATTTAGACAGAGAAATTAAAGTTTTAAGCTGTATTTTGGTGTATTTGCTGGGTAATGGATCAGGGAGGGTCAGGGCATTATGGTGTGCACTAACAAGGAAATATGGAGGGACGGCTAGGGGGAGCCAGAGCTGGGGCAAGAAGCCAGTGTGCTGGGCCTGGGCTCTTAGCAGAGGATGTTATGCTTGTGATAGTCCTTACAAACATGGAGGAGAAGTCCGGATGACATTTCATTGTTATATGTTCATTAGAGGAGCTGCAGTTTGAGCTGGAGTAACCTCAGGGGTGGACTTCCTGAGAGAGGAGCCCCACACAGGCTGAGCCCTTTAAAGACAGAGCACACTGTGTGTAACCTGGGTCACCTGCAGGAAGTCATTCAGATAAGCCATGAAAATACAAGCTGTGCAATTTTAACATAGTTTATAACATGTAAATTTGGATTAGCCTAGCACTGGTGGCATTACAGCAAGCATTCAAGATGGCCTCTCCTCTGCCTGGAAACAGCTGAGAGCCTCCTGACACTTCCTGATCAGAGGACAGAGCTGCTTTGTTTACATCCGGCACGCAGTGACATGTTTATTTAAAACAAAAATAAATTAATTATTTAAATTAAATGTATAATTTCTTGTTGCCAGATTCTGCACAGAGGCACATTATTGCAGAAGCTGAGTCACAGCAGAGTGGCAGCTTTGGGCCACAGCTCCTGAGGAGTGTGCTGCCTGTAAAGGCCAAGCTGTCACCCAGCTGTGATTGGTTAACCCCTGCCTGAGAGTTTAACTCAGGAGCTTTGATTGGTCCAATTTAATGGGATTTAATTAGGATTTGTACTAATTATCCCAAACCTATGTATTTAAATGATTTTACTTCTTAAAATTATTAAAAGTATCTCAGCATTATCAGTCCCACTCCTCAAGGTAGGCCTGTAAAGGTCAAAGGTCAATATAACATAAGTTTCATCTGCACAAAGGGTTAATTTACTGTTGCGAATCAAAGCACAGCCGTCATGTGCTGTTAAACGGATCCCAAATACCCCCAGTTTGCCATCAACACACCTCAGATCGTGGCCTGTACTTAAAATTTTACAGTAGTGTTTGTCAGGGAAGCACTGTGTCCCATAAACCTGCAATTAACCCTTTCATTACCTGCGCCGCCTCATGCACTCTGCGGTATTATGCTGAGAAATGGGGCGTCTTCTGCTCCCGATTGCCTTCTGTGAAAATAAAGGACCAACAGTTAGGAGCTATAACACACATCAGTGTAAGTTAGTGATCATTTAGTTGCCATCAAATGTCAACTGTGATGGAAAATAGTCTCTATATCGACAGTCACTGTAGGAAAAAAGCAAAATTCAGGAGTATTACTTGCAGAATAAATGAGTTTCAGTGCAAAAATTGAAAAACTGTCAATTTGAAAATGATCAAATCTTGCAGATATGACATCTGAGAAACATCCAATGGGGATTTCAAGTCAGTCAACATGATTTTCCAAGTGTAGGTTCCACAAGTACTTGAAAAAGTTCACCGTTTTCTGTTATTTTTGTTGATTATATGGATTTAAACACATTCATTTAAAGTTATCCTGAAGCTAAGGGGTTAAAACTGAGCCTGGGCTCTTTCAGTCCACGGTGGTGGTGCTGAAATCAGACGGATGAATGTTATGGGCGTTGCTTTTAGTGTGGGTGTATTACCGCCCCCCTTTGGTGGTCACGGGGATTTACAAGGAAAGGAAAGCAAAACAAAAGTCAGGAACCGTGCTGCTCATTACGGGGAGTGTGGGGCCTCAGCGTCACCACAGCACTGTTGCTGTGATTATCTGTGTTAGGGCTGTGGTGTGACAGACAGTGGTGTTTGTCTGTCACACCACTGCGCACACGTCAGGCCATATCTGACAGGTACATGAAGATAAGGGATCTCTCTCTTCTGTTGGCAAAGCTGAGAGTCCTGCCTGACACCAGGCTGGTGTTTGCTACTCACGCAGTTTTAACTTTACACATCTACCGTCTTCCTCTGAAATAAAGCCTGAATACGCTTCCACAGAAGCTCCTGTTACATAATGAACACGTTTTTCAGCTCAGTCAGCTGTGGCGTGTTTGTTTTCCGCTGTAACGTAGCTCTGTCCCGCCCTGAAACTGCGTCCTCGCCACCTCTGAGGAGCTATCAGCTCGGTCCATAGAAACACACAGAGAGCAGCCTGGTGCTGAAAGGCTCCAGTGCTGAATGGAGCCCGGTTATACTCAAAGAGAGAGAGACTGTTAACTCCTTCACTGCTGAAAACTGCAGCCAGCGAGGGACAAAAATCTGGACGCTTCCTAGCTGAGAATCAGTCACATGTGACGTCTTTGTTAGATGTACGCATACTGTCTGAATCGCTCTGTTTGGTCTCGGGAGTCATCCTGATCAGGACCAGCAGCCATTCGTCCTGTGTGAACTTGGAGAGGGGAATTCAGCAGTGCACTTCTGTCAGTCATTTGTGACAGAAAGTCAACACAGCCATCTGCTGTGACGTGTATTTTCTGTGGCTGTCAAAGCAGGCAGGCGGAGGGTAAATTCTGCTGTCAGATCACTTTTACTGTGAAACTGTTGAGACTTTCAACTTACTTACCTGCCACACTCATTTTCCCTGAAGTAAAACACACGAAGCCAGAGGCCAGTGAACAGATTACCCATGATATTGAGCAGATTAAATTTTAAATCAGTTATTTAACGAGCAAAGTTTTTTAAATCCCCAATGAGGAAATTCCAGATTTCAACATACCCAGTTTTTATGTTTACACACTTAACATGCAGGTCTGAGTGATACATGCACAAACAGAACCAGTAACAAGCAGTGGTGGAGGTGAGAAACAAGGCAGCCCATTACAGGCGCCACGGTGCAATGCAGGGGGGTTTTGGTGCCTTGCTCGAGGACAGGGGTGAGCCGACACCTCCACACATGAGCCCAAGGTGGGTCAGAATATGATGTCCAACCTCCACAGCCAGCAGCCCTTAGGTTCCCAACCAAGTCCACCAACAGACTAAGCCACTGTCGCCTCCTATTGCAGTTCAAACATATGGTGTAGAGGTTTACACATTCGCCTCACATGTAGAAGGTTGATTGTTCGAGCCCAGGTGGAGACGCGAGCCCTTTACATAATGGGAGGATTGTGTCGGGAAGGGCATCAGGTGTAAAATCTGCTCCAAATCACCTCTGTGGATTCAGCAGCTGAGGGTGCTTTATTAACTACATTAACTTGGTACATGCACTGACACATAAATTGCATTTATGCTTTAATATTATTTAAATATGTTTCTACAACATGAATTAGTGAATTAAAAAATGGCGAGCAGGTGCACAGCCTCAATGTGGTCAGTGGACTATAACAATGGGAGTTTTGGTCATATCTGCGAAATTAGTTCACATAATTTATAGAGGAAACTAATAAATTATTTAAAAATAAAACATTCAAAAGTCCAAGAAAATCAGATTGTACTCATTTTTTAGGGGGATCTGTTATGATTTTCCCCCGTTTTGTGTCACCAGTGTAGTGTTCCAGCAGAGCACACATGGGCAAAATAAAGCACTAACCAGCTCAATCCATCTCCGACATCCCAAAAGGAAAACTAGCAAAATACCCCAAAGTGAATAAAAGCTGTAGCTTCAGCAGGGTGTGTGCCTGCAGAGGAGATGCGCGCACATTTGCTTCAGGACATGAATAAATCATACCAAACAGGCCGTCTCTCCACTGAGTTCCTCATCACTCGCATGGATTCAGACTCCTGTTTGCCGCAGTACTCCTCGTTCTGCTCTGCAGCCTCGGTGAGCTGGACCCTCCAGCTCTCACATGTTCAGAGCAGATCAAGGAGCACCGTCACCGGCTGCAGTCGAAGATGGTGGAGATGGTCTGTCGAAATGCAGGACGAGTTTCGCAACATTTGCCTGATGAGTCTCTCAGTAGGGAAATATACAGGAAGGGCCAGCGCTGACTGATCAGCAGTGACTGAACTTTCAAAATAAGAGAACGGGGAAATGAATCTCAAAATAAACTTGCTGGCTGGTAATATGAACCTGGGAAGCCTGCCCAAGTAAACAATGTGTGTAGAAAACATGGCATGGCAGTTCTGCCGCCATCGGTGTGTGAATGGGTGAGTGAGTGTAACTGTAAAGCGCTTTGGGCCTTAGAAATAAGGTGATAAAAGGGCTATATAAGTAGACACCATTTACCATTTGTAAATCCTCATAATTTGCATCTGTGAGTGATTAATTTATTCATTCACTGCAGGCATGTATTGTAATATAAGTACACTAAGCATTTATGTTGTACAGTAGATTAGTTTTAATAGATTTCTTGCTTATTGGTTTCTGAAACATGGACTCAGGGTTATTTTAAAATAATCAGTCATGGCTACTAAAATGAACAGATTCTAAGTTCACAGTAGGTGCCTTCAGCTGCTCCCTTGTATTTTCCTGCCATCACGGATGAATCAGCACAGGTAATTTTGTTACAGAGTTTATGCTGGATGTTCCTTCCCTCCCATTACAGAACGGGTTTTTGTCTCCACCTGGGCTTAAACAAGTGATCTTTTTGCGTGTGAGTTGAATATTTAATATTTAATCCACAGCGCTACAGAAGCCTGCAGCTTATCTTATTAGCCAGCCAGCTGGTGAGCATGGGGGAATATGTTAACCAGTCTGAGGATTTTCTGTCCTCTAAGGGTTCCTTGTCTCCTTTGATTTGCTTCTGATAACAAAATAGTTGTGTAGTACACATGACAGTTGGAAACAATCAGGGAAAATGTGTTATGTTATGTCTGAGATCAAACTTGCACCCAGACAGCCTCACTTTGATAAATCCAGTGTAAGTTATACACAGAAACCTGACGGGCTTTGTCCTCTCTGTCACAGATCACCATCCAAAGTGACCTCAGAACACCTTCATCTCAGCCATGATGGAAGAGGAGATCCACGAGGACCGGGCCAAGCTGAAGCAGGGTCTGGTCAAAGTGCTCCAGTGTGTGGCCACCATCTCCTCTGCGGCAGCTGTGGTTAACCCCATTTTTGGTGTTGCCGGCTCCCTGATCCGGGTGGTGCTGCACCACGTCGACGACGAGGACATCCGCACCCTGAAGCGTGAGTTTGCGTCAGTCCACCGGGGGCTGGACGAGCTCTCGCAGATGAACCGCACCACGCTGGTGCAGATCAGGAAGGAAACCCTGGATGGCCAGTACAATCAGGTGGAGGAGAACCTGAAGAACCAGTTCAGAAAGTTCATGGAGATGGTGGAGGCACGTCCGGAGCACCGCGAGCGCAAGAAGGAGGACTTCGAGGAGAGTTACGCCAATGACTTGGGCGACCAGAACCTGCACACGCTCTATGATGGTGTGGTGGGGAAACGGAAGCTCTTCAGCAGACCCATCCTGGAAGTCTACCTGAAGTACTCGCAAGGCAACCGCCACACTATGGAGCGACTGTGCACGCGCCTCACCTACCTGTTCTGCATCGGGCTCATCGCCCTCATGGGCTACGCGGCCGTCATTGGAGACGACGAGGAGGGCCTGAGCGAGGAGTGGGCTGAGAAGATGGAGCACGTGCAGGAGAAGATGGAGGAGGCCCTTAGCAGGTGCAACTAAAGAAGCATGAAGAAGAGTTTCCTTTGTTTCACCGCAGCTTTTCATTCAGATTCAGGACTCACTTGTCCACATTCCCGCTGTAATTTTCTCTCACTATAAGAACGTCTCTATCGAAAGCCCGGTGATAAAACAGTATGCCTCGTTTTTTTAAGAAATCTAAACCTACTGAGACACAAACACAACCGGTTTTATTATTTTGACATCACAATTCTACACCTAATTCTAGAAGTTACAGGACAACATACTAGAGCCATGGTTGAGCTTATGCAGAGATATATTATTAATCAGCCAACGCTGAAGAAATCTACCTGTGAGAACTGTGAGGACGCCATTGCACGCCATGTAATTATACAAAAAAAAATAGACCTTTTCATTCCAAGGCGTCAAATACTGCTGCTCTGTCACACGCTGCACAACAAGGTGTACATGGTTGTCAGTGAGTTAGAACAATCCACCTGTAAGGAGGCCTATTTTGCCAGCCGGCAGAATGTAGCTCATGTAATTCACTGAACATTTTAAAATTGGTTTTACCGTCTAATTAGTTTCCAGTCATCTTTCACTTTTGCTTACATTTGCCCTCAGGTTCAGGAAAAGTCCTTCTAGCCTCTTACTTGGTGCGTGTAGACTCAGTCTGACCTGACAGAAAACTGTTTAAACGCTTTGCCAACTGTGCCCCAAAATGAGGTTTTAAAAAGCTTTTTCCCAGTGGAAGTCGTATTTCTTCCACCATAAGAACCATTGCAGCTCTCTCACGTGTGTTAATTCAAGATTCTTTGAGTGCCATGCTTTCTACATAGTTCATATCTCATCTGGGCACTGAGATCTACTTGGTTTGGTTTTTAAATTGCAGCACACTGAGCAATTATACCTACCCAGTTTGTTTACCTGTGATGCCAAAGGGTCCTTTACAAGTTAAGGGCGAGCGAGCTGTGTCATTACGGATATAACCATCGCAACAGACGTGAGTGTTGGGAGACGCCAGCGGCTTGGACAGACAGCAGTTATTTGAAACCCTTGGAATGACAGACTCATTATATCAGCTGCAGATTTAAAGATAATCTCCTGGCTTCCGCAGCTTTACTGTGCGACTCAGCAATGCATCCCAGCCTTATGCACTTTGTGAAAATATTTACACTACAAGAAAATCAGTGTGTTAGCAGGGCAAACTCGCCTCAAGATTAAACTCTAAAACCAAGGGACATGCTTCCCAAAGTTTCATAACTATGAATGTAACCGCAGTGATGTAATCCTTTATCCATCCTCATGTGCAGATGATCAAAACACACCACAGATATTTACATCTTTACATCAATGTTTGTGACGCTGCTGTGCTGAGGTCTTTATTTTCCTCACTTTGAGCGCAGATTTGGTTAGAAAACAAATTACAACACTACAGATCTGTAATGCAGCTCTCTCCCATCTGCCTATAACAAACACTTCAGAGCAGGAAACACTGAACACAGTAACTTGCTGCTCATGAGGTCAAATCAAAGAATGGGTTTCTAACACGCGCTTCAGTTTTCACTACCTTAATACAACTGTGGTATTAGAGTGTATATGCAGAGCTGTGCAAACGTGTCACCTTTATTTCTTTATTTAATGTGCACTATAGCTTTTTAGCAATGCAGGAAATGCACCAAGTATAAAACAAGATGAGTGGGTTTCTTTGGTGGGTGGTTTCTGACATCCCTAACATCATTATTTGAGGGGTTTTCTTTAACAGCAGTGTATCATTTTTTAGCTTTTTGTGCTCTTCCTAGTCTGACCGACAGTGCCTAAGTGTCCCGTTAGGTTCGTGTTTTTATTAAGGGGGTTTTAATCATTTAAGTGTTTTGTGTTTATGTTCTAAAAGAGTTTTATTTTTAAAAGAAAACTGGTGATACCTATAGTATCAGATGGGTTTGGTTTGCTGCGTTAGAACATCACGTTATCAGTTACCATGGTTATCATTGAGTGTCTTTTTATTTGAAATGCATAAACGGTGTTCTAAACTGGTTTATGATTCAGTGAGCCATTTTACTGTTACTACACTATGTACTAAAACAGTCAAAATGCTGTTGATATGGTGGAAAAATATATGGAGCTTTTAAGGCTGTTTTGTAATGTCATATATGTGAATATGTTTTTAGTTATGGATGCACCAGTATAAATAAACATAAGTGAATAATACCGACTCTGGCTTCTAACTGATTTACGGTCAGTAATAGGAAAGAATCTGTATTTTGGACTAATGTTAACGTTTCTTTATGAGTTTCTACCACGAAAGTGAGCACACGCTGTTAGGTCCATCAGTTTTGGGATGATGACACTTCAACAAAAAAATGTTTTGCCTCAGTACACCTCCACAGTGGATTTTAAATCAAATGCTCCAACTGTGCTTGAAGTGCAGACTTCCAACTTTAATTCAAGGGGTTTGACAAAAGAATGGCATTAACTGTTTAGGAATTACAGCTATTTATATATATATATTAATTATATATATATAAAAAACCCAGCCACAGGGGCCCGCAAGCCAGTGTACTCCTAGTGCTGGTCCCAAGTCCAGGTAAATGGCGAGGGTTGCCAAATCAAATATGCGGATTCATAAGATCCGCTGTGGCGACCCCTAACGGGAACAGCCAAAAGATGATATATATATATATATATATATATATATCCCCATTTTCAGAGGCATGAAAGTAATGGAAGAATTGATTAAAGCAGTTTCATGACCAGGTGACACCTGTTCTCATTATTCCATGACAAACTAAGCAGATAAAAGATCTGAAGCATTTGGGTTGTTAACTGGAACTCCCAACCAGGACCAAAGAGATGTGGATTCAAGTGAAGGCAGCTGTTATTAGGCTGGAAAACCGAAATACTCGATCACGTATTTAATCCTACACACTGTCGTAGCCTGGTAACAGCTCAAATAAAACTGCTGGGTGCAGGTGGGTCTCATGCGGGTGGGGGAGGACTCAACTGGTCTGCACTGGCATGACTTGGAGCACAAAAAGCCAACCTGAGGCCTTTTCACTCATCAGTTCAGCAGCCAGAACTCACTTTAGTCCACAGACTCATCCAAAATAAGTAATAAATAACCCCCCCCCAGTGATTAATAAACTGTTCTGATTAAATATTTACTTCCTCAAACACAATGTTCAAAAGCTGGGTCTTTATTTTCCCGCTGCAGTGTAAAAATGCTGAACTAGCTGCAGATAATGATGAGCAATCGCATATTGATAAAGAGTTTATATATTTTTGACCAAATGTTTTTGTGCTTGACAATTTAAATTTTAACAAGTGTCCCTGTAGTGTAGCACATGTGCCTTACAAGCAAGAGGTCCCTGGTTTGATTCTAGGTGGGGACACAAGCCCCTGTCACCATGGAGGATTGTGATCAGGAAGTGTGCCAAATTACCCATGCGGATTTACTTGCTGTGGCGACCCCTTGTGGAGGATTTGTGAAAAAGACAAAACAACTTCCTGGGAAGCAAAAATTTTTGCAGCAAGAGACACACTATCAGATGTGTTTTTAATTAGAGCCACACACAGACAGACACACTGTTCAGCTGTAGTCATGCAGAGAGGAGGGAAAAAAGAGGAAATATGTTCTGAAAAATTAAAATGTATAATTTTAATCACATTTGGAACATTGTAAAGCTGAATTGTGCATTTTGCTTTTGAGTTATTGTTTAGGTTCACTTATTTTTATTCAGTGTAAAAAAAAAAATTCCCTGGAACTTGTTCACTCACGCTATATGGCCAAAAGTATTGGGCCACGCCTCTCAATCATTTAATTCAGGTGTTTGATTCAGTCAGTATAAAAGCCAGCAGCTAGCCATGCAGTCTGCCTTCACAAACATTAGTGAAAAAATGGGTGGTTCTAAAGAGCTCACTGAATTCCAGCGTGGCACTGTAATAGGATGCCACTGCTGCAAAAAGTCACTTCATATATTTTTCTTCCCTGCATTCTGTGCAAAAGTCACAACGCTCTGCTGACTCAGGAACTGTTCCAAACCTCCTCTGGCATCAACATCAGCACCAAGACTGAGCGCCTGGAGCTCCATGGCATGGGCTTCCATAGCTGAGCAGCTGCATGCAAGCCTTACATCACCAAGCACAATGCCAGGTGTCAGATGGAGTGGTGTAAAACACCTGCCTGACCACATTGTGTCAACTTTAAAGTTTAATGGAGAAGGGATAAAGGTATGTGGCTGTTTTACTGGGCCCCTGAGTTACCTCAAACCTATCCTACACTTTTGGGATGAACTAGAATGGAGGCTGCGAGCCAGGTCCTCTTATTCTGACCTCACAAATGCTCCTCTGGATCAATGAGCAAAAACGTTCCCACAGACACTCCAACATCTTGTAGAAAGCCATCCCAGAAGAGTGGAAGCTGTTCTAGCTGCAAAGAGGGACCAACTCCACATTAGTGTAGAATGGGATGTCATAAAATCTGTAGGTTTAATCTGTAGGTTGCACTATACTTTTGTCCATATAATGTACATCTGAGCAGGGAGGAAATAAGCATCTTAAAAATAACACTTAAAATGTGATAAAGAGAAATCTGAAAGCTAGTTTGATAAATATGAGAAATGTTTGTTCCAAAACACTGACTATCCAGACCCAAGGTGGTGTATGTTGCATCAGTCCATAAAACTGAATTAAAAAGGTGGCAGCTGTTTGGAAAAATAAAGCTCTTTTTAAATATCTCTGTCATGGATTATGCTTTTGTTTTCCATTTTTTCAGAGTCAAACTGTTATTAAGAACTTTTTTAAATGTGTGGATTTATAATTTTAGAGGTGGTCGTAAAATAAAATACTTGCCTCAGCCTAGAGATACCCCAGGCTCCATAAACACTATAACAATGGCTCCTTATGCTGGTTGGTAATAGTTTATATATATATTTTTTTATTATTATTTGGCAGCATGGTGGCTCAGTGGTTAGCACTGTTGCCTCACAGTAAGAGGGTCCTGGGTTCAAACCCAAGCAGGGCCTTTCTGTGTAGAGTTTGCATGTTCTTCCTGTGTTTGTGCAGGTTTTCTCCTGCCATCGACCAACATGTGAGGGTAATGCTGTCTGTCAGCCCAGGATGCTCTCTCTCCCCAAGGGGTCACCACAGCTGATTCATCTGCATTGGTAATTTGGTAAAGGTTTGTGTCCCAAACATCTCTGCAGATTAATAATATTTTTATTTAATTAGTTTTTGCAAGAAAAAGTATTATTTCAGTTTTCTCCAAAAAGCTGACTTTTTGCTCACTGAGTTTAAACTATAGGAACTCTGGTATTGATTACTCTTCCTGTGACAGGGACTCTGGAAATGCCCAAGTGGACGTTGAGGTGCAGTTTTCTGATTTGTTCGCAAGAGGGCGTAAGTACTCTACTTGCGTCACCATTACACCTGTTCTCCCTGGGCTCCTTCAAGGTCCAAAGGACTAAAGAGTCCCATCTGTGTGTCAAAAATCGACCTAATAACAGCTGTTTCCATCATGATCAGACAAACAGATCAGCTGGAAGCTCCAGGATTCATTTCTGACAGATGCGCGTCAGGTGGGACAGACAGGACGCACGGCCGGGGCTAGGTCCCTCCTCATCCAGAGGAACAGGTTTGACTCCCAGCTCGGAGATGGGGGATCGAAGCAGGAAAATTCAAGCGCGGATCAGTGAAACACAAAGACTGTGAGTTGCTTACCTGCGCCGCAGATTAACGAGCCTCTGTAAGCCACCGACGCACAGCCTCCGTCATGTGATGGAGCCTTCTTCTCCCCTCTTCGTGACATGAGCTCATTTTGAAGAATCCATTTTCCCCTTAGAGCAAAGATGTTTTCAGATTTGAAAAATAAAAATGACAGTGACATGTCGAATATGAATGTTCCTGCATGATGGGTTGGAGGAGGAATTTTTTCTTTAGGTGAGGGAGGTTCAGCTTCGGCGCTCAGGGCGCGTCGTGTGCGCACCGGAGAGAGAGACTCAATCCCATCCCAACGGCCTCTGACTGATAAGAACAAATCCACACGCTTGGTGTAGATTTATATTTTAAAAGGGATGTTTCAAGGTGATGTACTGATAGTTGATAAATCTGAATAGAGACTGGTGACGCACGGATGCGCAGGAGTTATAAATAAACGCCGGGTGGTTGTTAGATCCCCCTCCCTGCATATTAAAAATATTATTACAGTAATATAACATTTTCACAGCATTATTGAGATTTTTTGAGCTGTGTAAATAAATCTCTTAACTGAAATGAGGGAAAAGCAAATCAGCGCATCCAATTCAGAGACAAAAGACAACAGTTTTCTGATCGTCTTACCTCAACCCTGGATCCTTTTCGCATCAGCTGTAGCACAAAAACGCTGAGAGATATGCGCCAAGTGCGCAAAAAAAGCAGCCTGAGAACAACAGAAACGTCCAGCGTGCCAAAAACAAGAAAAATGTCCTTCTTTCCGTCCCACTGAAGACGCTGAGCCCTCCTCTCACGGTGACCTGCCTGAAGAGAAAATGGACCCAGCGCACATTTCACCCTCTGCAGTTTGCGCTTCTCCTCCTCCTGCTCTCTCTCTCCTTCCCCATCTCTCCTTCTGTCGCGCTCTGTCTTTCCTTTGCAGATATTCAGTGCGCATCTCCGCTCCGAGCCGTGTTTTGGACCCCTCTCCGTTCCACGGTACACAGGAGAACCGTGGGAATTTTCTCAAACTCGAAGAGGGGAAAACAACTTGTCTGCAGCTGTTGGAGCTCATCAGGCGTGAAGGAGCAGCAGAGGCGTTTCGTTTAGGTACACCACTAAACCTTGTTCCTGTAAGAATGTCATGAATGCTTATCTTTCTCCCCCATCAGGAGGGGTAAAAATGCTATGTGGTGTGTCCGATCCTCTGGGGAGGTTTGTGCGTAAAAAGCCTGCTGTTGCGCAACTGTTTTTGGTGCGCCTGGCTGTTAAAATGGCGCAGTTCGGACACGAGAAATTCATCTTAATATTAAAAGATTATTTATAGTTGAAATCACGGAGATATTATTGATACACCAAAGTACTGACTTTTCCCATTTGAACAAAATGAATCTTATCGGAGTTTGGTGACGCAGCATCCACAGACATGACCACGCCGCACAGGAGGATGAAAGGGGATTTTTAAGCGTGCTTTGGCCTTGTTCTGCTCTCCTCTGCTCAGATGAGTCAGAGCCAAGGACATGTCTGTCATCTTCTCATCCCGGCCCCCATTTTGTTTCCATCACATCCTTACCTTACAGTTTCTTATGCAGGCCAAGGGCATGATGGAGCTTCATCACAGCTCACAGGCTAAAGACAATTTTAACAAAGAATGTATTCCTGTAATGCTACATTTAAGCCCGACATAGCTCCTCCATTTCTTAAAATAAGAAAATTGGAGATTTTTGATCATTTTTAAGCGTCATTCAGTGCCAGTATCTTTTTGAGGAACACATTTAGCAGTTTATCCTCTAACTTGTTAGGAGTCTGTGCTTTTCTAGTCCCAATGATGGCACAGTGCTTTTTGAAAATGTCACTTTATAATATTAAATTGATCTTTACTCATAGATACACAAGATAAATATGGAGAGTTGCTGAACACATTTTGGTGCCACTGCCTATAATATATTTAGAAATAAGTGATTCTTACCAGTGTTGGTGAAATGTGACAGTGTAATCACATTATTTGACTGTAGAGAAGTAATGCTTTACATTACTGCTCCTAAATTCAGTGAACATGTTACAATTACTAATTACTAATTACTAATCAGTTAAAGTTACTGCTTCCAGTTTGAGGCAATAGCAGTGCTGTCTCCACGTGGACACATGTGCAACTACACACGTGTCTGATGGTTTGGAATTCTAAGACTTTAAAGTGCATATATCTGTATGTGTGTAGCTTTCGGCTGCTCCCTGTTATTCTTCACCAAGAGGTCGCCACAGTGGATTAATCTGCATTGGTAATTTGGCACAGGTTTTATGCCGGATGCCCTTCCTGACACAACCCCACCTCAAACCAGGGACCAAATGTGCTACTCTACAGGGACACTTGCCCTTATTAGTTAAAAATTTAAATTGTCAAGCATAAAATCATTTGGTCAATACATACATATAAACAATGGTTCTCAAAGTCTGGTCTAGGGATCCATATAACCGGTCTGGAAAAATGACCAAAAAATGTGCTGTACTATCCAAAAGTGTGTGTCTACTCACAGGGGTTATTTATGCCAGCAAAACAAGCATACTGTACCCATTACTCCCACTGATTCTAGTAGTAGATAATGGTGGGTTCAGACCAACAGGAAGCAATGTTTCACCTTGTCTTAGACCAGTTTGCAACCATCAAATATTAATTCCCAACTGCCAGTGGGGGAAATACAGCCTTCTATAGTACAACTAATAGCTGGAACCAATTAACAGTAATAGCTTGAAGAAAAGTTCTTAAAACATACCTCCCTTTTTTGTTCGCTGTATGAAAGCGAAGTTGAATTATTTTAATTTTGCTGCTTTTAAGCGGTGCCAATAAGCTCATCTTCCATGTTTGGAGAACCCGTTTTATGAGGAAACCTTATCTGATAGCATTTTGTAGTTCTGAGGCTATTTTGTAAAATGTTAAACTTTCTGAGTCTAGTCATGTCATTTGGTACAAATTTACATCATAGACTCTAATTTGCCCAACGGCACAACTTGGTTTTGCATTTGGGCTGAACCTACCAGACTGCCAGACACAGAAAGCCTATTCACAGTTGGTGTTAGGATTAACAGGGAGCCCTCAGTCCCTTCTTCCATGTGAGCGCCCCCTGGCTCCACAAATTTCAGAGTCATGCAAAAATATTGTAACTAAATTATTTTCAAAAGGCAATAATTAAATAAAATAATGTGTAATACTCCTTAAAACACTGATTCTTACCTGAGAATCCTCAAAAGGTTCACAGAGGAACTTCAAGAACAGATTTCTATTCTGATCACACTCTCTAATCTTTGTCTACTGGACCACCAGTAATTAAAACTATGTTAAGTGATTGCATATTGATATTTCATTATAAATGTTCATGAGGCAAAGTTTGAGAAATGTCCTTCCTCGCCCCCATGACGGTTTTTCATGAGTACGATAACAGAATAAGGAATTGCCTGTTCTTCCACAGTTCCCGTTAATGTTTGACATATTTTGCCTCACTGTATCTCAGATCATGACTAATCCACTGGAAAAGGTTGTGGCCCAGAAGAAGGAGGCCATTGAAGCCGTGATGGAGATGTTTGAAAAGGGGTCCGAGGTGGTGGCCAGCGCTGTGGGCGAACTCTTTCCCCTTTGTGAGGCTGCAGCTCCCGTCGTGCGTCTGGTTTTAGACAACGTCCACAGCAAAGAGGTGTTCTATGTCAAAGAGCAATTCCTTATGGTGAAGAACAAACTCGATGTGCTCTCAAGCCAACTGGAAGACATCGACTGCGAGCTCAAGAAGGGGAGACTGGACTTCAGCTACTTCTCAGTGGAGGAGAACATTAGGAACCAGTTTAGGAAGTATATGGACATATTGGAGGCAAAAGAGCAGTTCAGGGAGGTGAAGAAGAGGCTCTTTTTAGAGCACTTTGCCAAAACTGGAGGAGAAAAGAACCTGTTTACACTCTACGATGCTCTCATGGGGAATAACGCCTTTGGAGACCGCATTTTAGATGTGGTAGCGGGGTAATTTGTTCCATTTCCTTATATTTATGTCTTTAAATTTACTACTCATCATTATTATTACTGCACATTTCTCTGGAATTGAATATTAGATGAAAATACAAAAATAAATGGCTCCTCTGCTTTGCAGGTATGTGGCGAGAAACCGTCGCCTTCTGGAAGATTTCTGCGTTCGGCTGAAGGAGCTCCTTTGTTTGGGCCTGATTGCTCTGCTGGGCCACTGTGCCTTAACTCAGGGCCGAGAAGAAGAGCAGGAAAAAATCCAAGAGTGGAGCAGGAAAATTGAAGAAGCCGAGTCCAAGATGAAGTCGACCATTGAATCCTGCATCGCTGCTTTCCCAGAACAAGCAAAATTAGATGCCCAACGCCTCCTGCAAGTAGAGCAAGAAGATAATCTTCAGGATACAACTCAGCAGCTTTTAGAATTCTTGGTGAAAAAGTACGACTGGGTCAGCTGGTCGGTGCGACTAATCAACCATTCAGGCAGCACCTATAGGAACTGGCGAGCAGGGGAGCATTTTCATCACGTGGCAGGAAGGAACTGCTTTGAGGTGCCCCAGGTGAGCAACATCAACGTGGTGGTGTCCTACAGCACCAAACCGCAGCCTGTACCCCGTGACTGCATCAGGCAGGTGATGGAGGGTCAGGGGAAGAAGGGAAATGCCCAAGCTGTGGTGGAGGTGTTGGAGAACATGCTGTGCGGGTTTGTTATTCACGCAGTCAGTCGCCACAAAGATTCTGCAGCTGCATGGAGCTTTGCAGAAGACTGTCACTACTGGGAGAGACACAAGAACGTGGCTGTGTGTGTGCACTCAGAGTAAAGCCGTCAGATGGTCCAGGTTTCAGGATTTTACAGCAAACGTGTTTATTTAAATCGAGATGCTTCAGATTCTTGTTGCTGAAAGACTCCAAAATTAGGGGTGCACTGATCTGAAACACTGGACTAATCAATAATATAGTTTATATTTACACCAATCACTCAAAAGAGGCTCTTTCAGGAATGAAGCCCAGCTGTGGGGGAAGATTATTCAGCTTCTTTACTAAATATGAATATTACAATGATGCTCCGTTATAAGGAAGAGTGCTTCAAAATCCACCTTTAAAAATACAAAAGAACCCAAAGAAGAAAAAAAAACAGCAGTTTAACAGAATTTTTAAAGTTACTGAGGAAAATGGTTTCACTGTGCCTGATATAGTAACACATAAAACTGTGTCAAATTATGAGTAATACATCAAAATGCAATATACGTCTCAGCTGTAGATTTTTTATTTTTTTACACTAACTTAGTTATCGCGTCACCAAATTTAAGGGGAATTTAAAGGGAACATGCAATGGTCAGTTCTTCCTCCATGTTGCTATTCTTGATACCTTTTATTGAGTAATTTTGCATGATTTAAAGGTCAAAGTGATACTTTTCTGTCTGGAACAAGCCGCTTTAGCACTGCTCCCTGTAAGGCTGTTCTACCTTGAGTCAATTTTTCTAAATAGTTTAATTCAGTTCAATTCAGTTTTATTTAAATAGCAACAAAAGTCACCTCAAGGCACTTTACACTGTAAGATAGAGACCCCACAGTATTAGAAAGAAAACCTCAACAATTAGATGATCCCCTATGAGACTACTTGGCAACTGTGGGAAGGAAGAACTCCCTTTTAACAGGAAGAGACCTCTGGCAGAAAATGAGCAGCCACAGCCAGAGCTTGAATGGTTAATACATTTAGCGCTCTGAAACATTATCAACTCTACAGCCTCTGGATGGTTATGCTAAAGAAATGTGGCAATGTGTTGTCATCCCAGAAGAGGGTTGCACCAGATGTCCACTGAGTCCATTATTGGACAGTTCCTTGATGCACTGGCCGCATCAATACTGGCAGGTAATGGTCCTATTTGACAGGTTTGGACAGTAATGTGGTTGGTTAGTCTTAGAAAAAATTAAAAGATTGTGGTTTGGGTTAAAATAGAACTCCTTCTCTAAAGTAACCCTGCAATAGACAAGTTAGTAGTGAGTCCTGTCACACTAATGAATCCCACGCTGTCGCCAAAGGACATACCAGCAGCCTTAACTAACCTACATTATTTGATGCTACGGGAATGAGAACAGCCTCGCTGTGCTGATGCTTTTCTTTCATCTACGTCAATACCATTTCTGTGGAGTGACAGTTGTTTGTGTTTTGCCCTTGTCTCTCTGTCCTCTCCTCTTTTCTATCACCTGCCCAAACTGGTTGCAGCAAATGGCTGCCCCTCTCTAAGTCTGGTTCTGCCAGAGGTCTCTTCCTGTTAAAAGGGAGTTCTTCCTTCTCACCATCGCCCAGTGCTTGCTTATAGGAGATTCCCTGATTGTTGGGGTTTTCTCTCTAATATTGTAGGGTCTTTACCTTTGAATAAAAAGCACTTTGAGGTGACTGTTGTTGTGAACTGGCGCTATATAAATAAAACTGAACTGACTCAAGGAGGAGACTGAGACCCATAGTTACACATCACAGCCATTTTGTAAATGGAACATTCACTAAAAGTGAAAGTTTTAATAATGTATGTAACTTACCTTTCTAGACTAATGAAATGCAAAAGGACATATTTTTAAATGGTTTTGCAGGTCTGGCTCACTTGATCTGTTTAACACAGTACTGGATCAGTGCTCTGTGCACATGCCAACACCCCCACATTTGCAAAATAGAATCAATATTAGGACAGATCAGTGCATCGCTTTTGAAAAATTCTCTTTCACTTCCTTTGTTTTGATAATGTAATCACAAACACACTTTTATGAGCTGGTGGAGTTGTGACATCTTTGAGATATTTTAGACATTGTTGACACAGCTCTTTAAATGCTGACCACTTGTGTATTAAAAAAACTATGCTGCTGTGTATCTAACAGTTTACTTAAAAAAATACACTAGTGTCTTTGCTTTTACCTCAGCTGCAGAGTAATAACTCAGTCTCCTTTGAGAAACGGCTCCTGCTCCTAAAGCTTTCAAGAGGTGGTTGTGCTGAGGCTGCATCTACAGCTCTCTGCTCCCTTTTTGTCTGTGCTTAGGCTGCCCTACATACCCCTGACAGGGGGCAGAGAGGTTACTTTTTCAGGCGTGAAAAACACGAGGCTTGGAGGTTAGCGCTGGAGAAGCGACAACGTGCCTTGTGTTGTAAACAGTCAGACCTCCCGATGCTGAATCAGAAGCCCACTGCCGACCAGTGCTGTGCCTGACGAGGATGAAAAATGATTTAGCTGCTTCAGATAGGATGGATTTCAATTGAAAAATGTA
>VUQH01032114.1:0-11542 GCA_015106775.1 Etroplus canarensis
ATTATTATCCTGGGTTTAGTGTTCATTGTCTCTTAGTTTCTTAGTTCTCATTCCAAGTCTGTTGTATTCTCAGTTTGTGTTCAAGCCTCAGTTCTAGCCCATGCTTGTGTTTAGTTTATTAGTTATCTTTTTGTCTCCTCTTATTCTCTTGTGTTCTTGTTCATCTGTCAAGTTCAGTCTCACATCTTTATTCCCTGTCAGTATGTTTCTCACTTCCTGTTTTACTTTGATTCCAGTTGTTTTCCATTTATTATGTTTAGTTTTTCTTCCTGCTTTTGATCGTTGCTGCCAGTGCTCCTCTCCCTTCTGTTGCTCCTTTTGTCTTTAGTCTGTGTGTGTTTATAGCTCTACCACTCTTTAGTTCACTGTTGTGTCATTAGTCTCTTTCCTGATTTCAAAGACTGTTCCAGTTCTCCATGTTTCTGTGACTGGTTTGTGACTTATGAAGTTTGTTTTTGAAGGATTTATCAGCCATTAAAGCTCACCTTTTTTTCCCTATCCTGTGTCCTGGAGTCTTGCATTTGGTTCCTCTCTCCTCACTCTCTGGCAATTCTTGACATTGTTACTCTTCTTGGGTTCTGTCGCATGACTCAATTTCCACCAAGCTTGAGCTGTTCAACATGTAGCCTGAGATCTGATTCTAGTTTACTTTGGCATGCATTAGAGTTCATGGTTGACTGTATGACTGCAAGGTGATCAGCTCCTGTGGCTGCAAAGCAAATCCAAATGATCACCAGTTGCTTTTCTAAATCTTGGTTGATATATTTATTCCTTGGCATTGTGTTAACACACACTAAAATACTCCAGACCATCAAACTATCAAAACTAATGCTTTTATAGAGGTGACAGAGGTCACATTTGCTAGTGATCATTTAATCAAGTACATTTGATTAACAGCAACTGGCTGCTGTTTACCCTCTTAATTCCCATGGAACCAGTTAGGCTGTGCTTAATTTTTCACACACTGCTTCCAAGTTTCGGCATAGTTTTCATGAAATATGTTGCAGTTCATCTGAGGTTGATTTACATAATTTTAGAACCAATGAGTTGTTATGGATATGTATGTACTTAAAACTGAAAGAAATTACTTTTTTTTCCACTTGACTGTATATATGAAAGGCAAAAGAAAAACCACAATATGCTCCATGTAAGCATTTACAATAAAAGCTTAACAGCATCAGTTAGTCACCCAATAAGTGGTTAAGTACTTTGACTACATTATATCTGATGATGGAACTTTGAAGCATGACTAGATAATGTGAAATAATTTACAAGCTCAATATCCATTCATACTTTATATCATTTTGAAGGTGATACCATTAGTTGCTTGTTGATGTTTTACAGTTGTTTTATTCCAAATTTCCACACGAATTGATATAACTTTAATAGATTAATCGATTTAAAAAAATTCAACAGAATATTTCATCAACAGGATATTCCAATTTAGCGAGTTTTACAGTTGTTTATAATATCAACATAAGGCCATGTCTGTACACTGCCAGTGTTCAAACATCCCTTTTCCTCTCAACTACAGTGGAATTATCTCTGTATGGGTTTAGCAAGAATGTATTCTTTTTTTTTTTCAAGTGGCCATCGTTATTTGCAGCACTATGATTGTGACTACCATTTTCCCATTAAAAAGCAGATATGTTATGGCCCAGTTAATTAACACAGATAATTAAACAGTACAAATGTTTGCAGTGGAAAGGAAATGTCAATATTGCATACAGTAAAACTAGCTGCCTCTTGTCTGATTGAGTATCACTCCCTGTTAACACAAAGCTTTGCATGCTCTGAACAACATTCAATACTGTGGAAATTGAGAACTAGACTGAGTGGTACAGGGTCACATTCTGTTTGCCTTTTCCCTTATATAGCACTTTCTTCCATGAACCAGTTTTTTTTTTTGTTTTTTTTTAATAATGTGATGTTTGTAATGAAAATGAGGTGTGAATTCATGGTGCTAGTCCACTTTGAGGTAAACTGGAAGACACAAGGCGGTTCTCCAAATTCATCATATAAACAATGAAATAGCAGTTGTGCCATATTCTCATGACATACCTTTAGACTAGACAGGATTGCTCCAAATTGGGAATGACTTAGTAAAGACATAGCTTCTTCTAGCTATGTCTTTGCTACATTGGGACTTGGACAATTCATTGACATGAAAAGATACATGTTTCAAAGGATTCCTCTGAAGAAAAGGCTGAAGCTGAAATTATAGTTTGGTAGAGCAGTGACATATTAAGTAGGATAATAGATGATTGAATACAGAATGTATTTTGTATGAAAAACATGTTGTGTCGTGTTGAAAGTAAGGCATTTTAGCATTTAATTTAAAAAAAAACCTTTTCTTAAATTTCTCAAAAACATTGGTAAACATGGCCCTATCCTAACATTTTTTGAAATGTGTTGCCATCATGTTCAAGATGAACTAATATTTTTCATGAAATGGTAAAATATCTCATTCAACATTTGTTGTGTTTTCTATGTTCTTTTGTGAATACAATATTAGTTTATGAGATTTGCAAATTATTGCACTGTGTTTTTATTTATATTGTACACAGCACCCAAACCTTTTTTGGAATTGGGGTTGCACATTCAGTGATAAAAACACAACTGTTGCAGGCCTAATCATGTATAGAGAAGCTTCAGTTGTGAAGTGTTTGGATGAAATGTTGGTTAGTCTTATTGAAAAAGCTGCCACGCATGGTAGTAGGAAGAGGTGCACAAAGGAGAAATGAACAAATTAGATACCTACAACCACACCCATTCAAGATCAGCTGCAAGCTCAACCTAATCAACCCATCGACATATGCATTTTCTTCACTGCTTATCATTCTTAGGACCTCAAAGGGCTGAAGCCAATCCCAGCTTTTATAGTGAAAGAAGCAGAGAGGGCCATCACAGAGCTAACAGAAAGAGATACAACCTGGTGGACTTTCAAGCCAGGAATTCATTCCGTGCTTGCTGTACTGCAGAAAGCCACAGGAAATTATTCCTACCTGTGTCACGGTCTGTACTTTAGTTTATTTTTTGGAGCCTGTTTTCCCTTTTTTCTGTCCCCTGCCTGGTCTGTCTCCCCTGTTAGTGGTCTTCGTCTCTGTCTGTGTCACGGTCTGTCTTATTTTGGTAATCCATCTGTTTCCTGTTTTCCTTCCTGCCCTGATTGTTTCCAGCTGTGTTCCCTTTCCACCTGTTGCCTGTTCATTGGCGTGTCTTCGTCTATTTAAGTCCTGTTTCGTGTTGTGGTTGTTGTGTCATCCTGGTTCGTCCACTGGTTCTTCCCCTGGAACCTCACCCGGTGTTTCCCTTCCTGTTCTCCTTGGCTATCTTCCTGTGTCTCAGCCAGATGCTACCCTGGACTGTGTGTCCCTGTATTGGCAAAATAAAAGACTGTTTTGAGTTACTCCAGTCTGTCTGCGTGTCCTGCATAGCGGTCCACACCTCATACACCGATGGAAAACCGTGACAACCTGTGGCCATCAGACTCTATAACTCCTCCTATGTGACATCTGCACTAGTTTCTATCGCCATATCTTTTACTTATGTTTGGAGTCATTTATGTTACATATTGCACTTTATACATACACGTTTATGCATTTTAATCATTCAGTTGTCTGCCCTTCATATTCATATTTATTTATATCTACCTGAGAGTCTGTAACAAAATTCAATTTCCCCCTGGCATTAATAAACTATTCTGATTCAGAAGAATCTTTTGTGGTGAGATGTCAGCGATAACAACTGCACTATACAGGTATCCCATTTATCATTCTGCCATGCTTAACATATAAAGGATAAATACATTATAATACTATAGAAAGGATCCAATCAAGTCCCTCTAAGGAAGCATTTGGCAACACAAGAGGAAAAATATTTTTTTCAAATGATAAAAGTAGAACCATATTCATATTAAATCCTTTTTGGTGAAAGCCTCCTTAGCCACACACTCTGTGTGGGGGTGGACATACTGGTGGATTAGATTTTTCTTCTGTGTTAATTGTGTTAATACAATTTTTTCTGGAAATAAGAATTTTGTTTTTTTTGGATGTGAATTAGTTCGTAATTTTTGGTCTATTTAAACATGCAGAGAAGCAGCATGAAGATCAAATGTTGTTAATCTATTTACACACCGCAAAAGTTTCAGTTGTTCTTTGTTACAACTTCTTTTTGATAATACAACTAGGGACATCTGTTGCATTGTGAGTATATCACCAACCTGTGGCATTTTAATATTTCTGAGCACTAATTTTAAAGTTTAGTTTTTATGTATTCTGTTATTTGTTTTCTGTTAGGGCCAGCTGCCAGGCAGACAGAGAACAAACAGTGTAAACCAAAACATGTTTTACTGATGAGAAAAAATGGCTTACCATAGGAATGTATTAAACAGAAACAGATATCTAAAATCTGTTCCGAAGGGGGGAAATGTTTGGAACTGAAAGCAAGCTGCAATTTCTGTTGAACAATTCCATTTGAGCAGCTAAAAAAAAATCCATGTGAAGAGGAAAAACGGGGTTGCATTTGCCAGCATACAATCTCAAAACCCTTGGCAATGATCTGAAGTAGACTTAACTTAAAAACAAATGCATTCATATGCTATGACCCTCACAAAGAACAGAGTCTTAAACTTGGCTTCTGTTACCCACTATTCAAATATTCTAGCTGCAGTAAAGTCCCCCATATTGACCATTTCCCCCAGAGGCTAAGCCAGACTACCCAATGGGAACCCATCTTGAGAATCCATGTATCAGGACAGCCTTGGCTCACATCTGTTTTCTATCCAGGTGTCAGTAAAGTGATGGTCAATCTTAATGTAGGTCGTCACCAAAGGAAGGGATCAAACTCCTCAGTGGGTGGCTGATTTAAATGTACTCAGAGAGACGATATACTGTGCTGCCGCACTTGATTTAGTATTGTGTCTTTTGTCTTTCTGGGCCATTTCCACAGCGCTTTTTTATAACCAAAGCTTTCTTTGTGCTTGAAGAAATTTCTTTGTGCATCTATTGCATCTACCATCTGCTGCAAAAACATCCAGTTTATTCATTCTTGTCATGGTTCCCCTTTTAGCCTCCTCTTTTGGAGCTTATCACCCCTCTCTTTCCCTGGTTCCCTGCCTTTTCCAGCCTTAGTGGTCTCCGTCTCTGTCTGCATCAGGTCTGCGTCTTATTTTGGTAATCTGTCTGGTCCCCGCTGCACTTCCTGTCCTGATTGTGCCAGCCGTGTCTCCCTTCCACCTGTCACCCGTTCACTGGTCCGTCTCCGTCTATTTAAGTCCTGTCGTCCCGTGCTCGTCGTGTCATACTGATTGTTTCCGTGGATGTGTCCTCATCTCCCTTTCGTGCTTTCCCCAGCTTCCTCCCGGGTTTGTTATCTGGATTCTGCCTGGAGGTTTCCGCACCTCCAGGACAACCTTGGGACTGTGTATCATTTTGTGTTTTGGCTAATAAAGCCCTTTTTGAGTTTATTCCTCTGTCTCCGCGAGTCTGCATATTGGGTCCACACCTCACCATGGCACACCACCGTAACAATTCTTCTGCTCATAAAACAGCTAACTTTTAGTTTTCCCACAGAGGAAATAAAATAATCACACTTCCTCCATTTGTTTTTTGTGCACTACCTTGTGGAAGGTCGCCTGAACATCAAGTTGTAGCCCTGGACCTCATGATGCTCAAATGTGGTCTTGGTAGTGCTATACACAACTCTCTTAAATTCATAATAAAAACTTTAAATTGCACATACTTGGGACCAAGAAACAATAGAAAAATATACATAGGGAATGGGATTACAGCTTGGGAACCTGATATTTGCTCTCTCTCAATATTTAAAGCATATTTCTTGTAAATTTTGCATTTATGTTTGTTTTGCTCAAGTTCTGGATCTACACTGTCAACATTTATTGCATGTATGTTGCCTGTGTAAGTACTACACTGATGTCAGGCTTACATTCTGTCCTGTTTCAAGCTGAACCAGATTGAGCCCTCAGGGTCACTGGTTTTCCACACCCATCTCTAAACTTCTGTCTCGTTAAACATTAATGGCCAATATGAAACTGGATTCCTCCTGGTCTGAATGGGAGATAACTGCATCGGCAGAGCAATATGATAGCATAATCAGAAGTAGACAGCTCCCAGGCCCTGACAGCTAGCTGGCTGGCTATACCGCTGGAGCTGAAGAGACAGATGCCTGAAACTAAAATGAAGGACAAGGATGGAGGTATGTGTGTCTGTGTGTGTGTGGGTGTATGGCAGAGCTGGTGGGGTAGAGATAAGGCCTTGGGGAGAAGTAGTTGAAGCAAGATGTGGGATAAAGAGTGGAATGTCAGTGAGAAAGGAGAAAAATATGAGGAAAGAGAAGGTGAATATCAGAGGGTGAGTCGCTAAGACAGAATAACTGGGTTTGCAGAGAGCAAGATGAGAAGAAAAGGTGCCATGGTGGGAGTTCACATATTCATCCACCTATTTTAAGTCTTTTTAGAGGATAATGAAGAGTCACTGCACTCCTGAATACTGATTAGAATAGAAAACTCAGGATATTTCCCTCACACATTTGCCTGTCTTTTACTATTAATGGAAACTCAAAATTGCTCCCAATACGGTTATGGTTCAATGGGCTGCATCACCTTATCTGATGTAATTTTTATGAGAGTCTGTCTTGAATCCTCTTTTTTGCAGACCTCATGCTGTCTCTCCTAGAAGGATGTTAATGGGAAGTTGATGTGCTTGTTAGCAAATAAAAGCTGGCACTGGCAAACTGTCAGTCAGGTCTGCGATGTTGTCAACGAGCAAGGAGTGCCAGCTCTTGTTGAATGTATCCCTAATGCCTTGGACTGTAGTGCAGAGCCCATCAGGCTTGTCTTCCTTTCATCCAGCCTTTTTTCCTCAATATTTTCCTCTTCCGTTCAGTACATGACCTGCTCTACAACAGATGGTGGAAAGGAGTTTGGGGAGAAATAAGTTACAAGGACGTTGTTTGTGAATTTCAGGGCTGAGGAAAAAAAATGCCAGGGGGACCTTACATCATGGATAAGAGTGGAAAGAGGAGAGAAATGAGAAGTGGATGCAAGAAGGGGAGGGTGGTGGGGTGCTCCCTCAGCACAGAACATCTGTTGGCTTGGTGTCTTTGAGTGCTGAGTCTCAGGTGCATCACTAAATAGAAACTATGTCTCCAATCATGCACTTATTTTATGTTGCTATGTGACACAGCGCAGTGTCTTTCATTCACATTGGCTTTGACAGCTTGGTAAATGAGGCAGAAAGTTTGTACTTTAATTGGGACATTAGAGCCTTAATATGCCGCATTTGGATCAGACTAATTTCATATGGGACTGTGTTGCTGTAAAAAAAAAGGACTTTGTTAAAGTGCTTTCAAAGTTGTAATTAGGATTTAAACAGGGCAAACAGATAGCTGCACTCAAACATAATAAAGTCTGTTTTTTTCCCCCTCTTTCTCAAAGTACTCGTGGATGTCAAATGTTCATGGCAATCTAATTTGTAATTTGTAAATTGTAATCTAAATTGCTTTGAACGAAACTTAAAATTAAATCAGCTAAATTAAAATCTGGCATACCCAAAGAAATCAACAAGTCTTTCAATAAAATAGTTATTTCAGTCATTTGTTTGAATTGCCTGACATGATCCACACTTCAATTACAAAATGGCAATAATGCAGTCGGCACCAATACACCTGACTTTGGGTGAAAAGTGAGAATGTTGGTTAAGTGTCAAACATGTTTAAAATAATCCTATATTTTCTGGGTTACCTGGATGCTGCGATCCACCTCATTTAAGGAAGACAACACAAGTGTATGAAGTGTACTTGTTCACACAGCCAAGCTATTTTATGATTAGAGCTGTTTTTAAAAATTAGACTTTTTGTGGTGTTATATAATCGTTATGTCATACAAGAGAAGCTTAAGTTTATACTGTGCTTAGTCTGAGGATATTAAACCAAGACAAGATGCAATTTATCTTGATGCTGAAGATAAAAACTCAAACATTGTGGAGGCGTTACCTAATTTACCATATTTTTCTATTGATTTTATGATTAGATTCAAGTCAGTCCCTGATTTATTTTGTGTTTGTTTCATTTTTGTGTATTCATTTCAGCTTTACTTCCTCCTTTTGTTAGTTTTTCGAGTCTTCTTCCTCACCTGTTTCCTATCTGGCAATTATTCATCTGTGTCCAATCAAATAATCCTTCTGAGTTCTCCAATATACACAGTAATATAGACAACAGTATTGCACTTTTATGACATTCCATTGTAAAACCATAGACATTCATATGGAGTCCCCCCTCTGCAGCTATTCATCCAAAAGAACATATGTTAGGTGTTGGGTTGGGTTGGGGGTGGGTGTTGGGTTGAGATCGCCCAGCTCACAATGTCCATTCTACTTCATCCCAAACATGTATGATGGGGTTAAGGCCAGCGCTCTGTGTGGAACAGTCAAGTTACTTTGTGCACTGGAGCACAGTCATTCTGGAACAGAGAAGGAACTTCCCCAAACTGTTTCAACATAGTTAGAAACACAATAATATCCAAAATGTCTTGGGAAGCTGAAGCATTACGATTTCCCTTCACTGGATCTAAGAGGCCCAGGCCAACTCAAGCCAAGAAAAATAACTCCAGAGCATTATCCCTCCTACACCAAATTTTCCATTTGGCACAATGCAGTCAGGCAGATAACATTCTCCTGGTATTTGCAAACCCAGACTCATCCATCAGATTGCCAGATAGAGAAGCGTGATTCATCAGTTCACAGAACCTATTTCCACAGCTCCAGAATCCAGTGGCGGATTCTACATGGGATGCATGGCAATGCACTTGGTCATAAAAGGCTTGCACACAGCTACTTGGCCACAGAAACCCATGTCATGGAGCTCCCAGCGTGCAGTTTTTGTGTTGATATTAATGCCAGAGGAGCTTGGAACTTTGCCGTTGAGTCAGCAGAGGGCTGGCTACTTTTGTTTTTATGTCTCCCAGCACTCAGTGACCCTGCTCTTGTAACTTTACGTGGTCTGCCACTTAATGGCTAAGTTGCTGTTGTTCTTAAACACTTCCACTTTGCAATAATATCACTTGCAGTTAATGTTGGAATAGCTAGGAGGAAAGAAATTTCACCAACTGACTTGTTGAAATGGTGGCATTGCATTACAGTACCATGCTCTAATTCATTCTTTCACAAATGTTTGTAAAGGCAGACAAAAGGCATGCTTGATTTTATTCACCTGTTGCACTGGGACTATGTAACGACAATTTCATGAGTATCGAATTTATCCTAGTATTAATAAATGTTTTGGCCATATTTATAACACATTTTTATGTGTTATAGCATATTTGTGTGTAGTCTCTCATGCATTTTAGAGAGCTTTTGTAGTTTTAAAAAATGTGAAATGATCTACAGCCAGACTAATAGCTCTTTGCTTATGGTGCTTTTAGCTAGAAACCCAACAGCTCTCAATGACAGTACTGGTGTTTAACAGGCATAATTTATATTTGCAATTATCACTATCTTAGTTTAGCTTCCTAATTAGTGTTACACACACACATAGCTGACATTTATATGCATGTAATCTGCAGATATTTAACAATAAACCAAAGTAAGGTAATGTACTAAATGAGATGCACAAGCTAGGGTTTTATTTTTTGAAATGTGCAGGCAATTAGTTTGTCATATTTCTGTTGCAATGTGCAGTTACCAAAAGTTATAATCACCCACTAGGTCTTTTTCTGTCCTGATCATCCTGTCAACCAGACCCCTGATAAGAGAGAGCACAGTTCAGTTCAGTCAGCCAACTAATTAGTTAGAGTGAACGTCTGCCTTCACACTGCTACTGTTCGCAAATGGTAACACTGGAAAAGTTCCACTTTTAATCACTGTTTCCATGGAGTAATCTCTTGTAGGTCATTTGTACAGTATGTTTAATGAAGCTGTGGTGATTTGGTTATTGCTCTTTATTGATTCAGGTCTGAATCTGCAGTAGTTGTTGAAAGCAGAGACAGGAAGTAGAGAAACCAACCAGCCTCTGTTCCTTTCTCTCGCTTCCCTGCCTCCTTCACAATTTAATACACTTTAGTACTGCTTTCCACGCTACATGTAACCTACTTCCTGTGGTTTAAAATATGACTTTTGTTCAGGTTTGCCTTTTGTTGTGCCATTACATTAAACATGCAAATATCACTAATAACATTTATAAATCCTCATTGTCAACCTAAAACAAAAAAACCCTAACAGTTCTGCAGTTCTGTTTGCTTTTCTCTGGACATTTGGCTAACAAACTTAAGTCTCAGTGTGCAGGACATGCTTCATAATGCTTCAGTTGAAAATCAAATTTATTATGCACTGGAAGCTGCAGGCAATGTTAAAAGATAAGGGAGAACTATCTCACCCATCGCACACTGATGGGGGAGCATTACATGATCTGGAAGAACAGCAAACAGGACTCTAAATGTATGTTAGATAGCCCTCATGTTGCTGTGATGGGTTCTAATGAGTACAAATGCAGCACATTTGACAGGGAAGATAGCATTTCCTGCCGATGCTCAATATTTTATAAATATCAAATTTCACACACATTTCTAGACCAAGTGTGTTCACAGGCACAGTAAAAGTACCCTTAGCTCTTTCCTATGAGCAAAATGCAGCATGATAGCAGAAAGGTACACTGAGTGAACAAGTTTGCCAGTGGCATCAAGGTTAAATTAAAATTGCTTACCCTCCTGAATGAATTAGGCAAAACTTGAAAATCAAATAATAATGATTTGTAGAACAGGACTTTGGAAAAAACACACAATAAGCAAACCAACAAAAAAAGGTTACATTTTAGAAAATCATCCCATCATCCTCTGGCGTGTATATGTGTAGGGGGGTTTGTTCAGGATTCTGAACTCTACCTTCTTCTCAGAGATGTATGAATGTGTCACTCTGCTTTTCAGCACTCATCATGACAGCTACGCAAGTGAGCAAGCAAGAGAGTGACAGAGACAGAGAGCTAAAGAAAGTTTCTTTTTAGCACAGTGATCTAACCTGTCCAGGGGCCTCGTATACTCTTACTTCTGCTCTCTAAAGTGACAAAGTTTTAAAACAATCACTTACTTTCTGACAGCTGAAACTTCCATTCAGCTTCTGCTTTAGTCTGTAGCTGAAATGAAATGTGCCTGAGCAAAACTGCAAACTGGGGCTGCACACCTTAGGCAGGTGACACAAGCCGACTGATGGCTACTTCAGGGCTGCTGTTATGGATTACTGTCTTGCAGGTCTAGTGCAGTAGAATTGGTGTAAGTTCTTCAGTGAGCATAAGCCACAAAAAAAAAATTGAGTTATTATTGATATTTTGTCCGTGTATTGTCCATATACATTAATATATATTTTATTGACGAACATATTAGGCTACCTGCACATTACACCCACAGGCACTTTTATGGCATCTCGTTATAAATCCATAAGCAGTCCCCCCCTCCCCCTTTTTTTTTAAATTTATTTTTATTTTTTTATTTATTTTTTATAATTTTTTTTTTTTATAATTTTTTAATTAATATAAT
>VUQH01032114.1:11562-22841 GCA_015106775.1 Etroplus canarensis
ATTTATTTTTTAAAATTATTTTCCTTCATAATTTGTTAATTAATCCAATTTCATTACGTTTATTTGAATTGAAAAATGATGCAAGGGTATGCAGTTTGTGTGTGTAATGTGTATATGTTATGTGTTTGTGAAAAAAATTTGAAAAAGACAATAAACATATTGGCAAAAAAAAAAAATTCCATAAGCAGTAATATGGAGTTGGTCTCCCCTCTACAGCTTCCACTCTTCTGGAAACGTCTTCTACAAGATTTTGGCATGTGTCTGTGTCATGTCCTGTGTTCTGTGCTGTTTGTGAGTTCTCATGATCCTTTGTATTCTCTGTGCCTCCCTGTCTGATCCTCCCTTTTCCTGTCTTATTTTGAAATCCTCCTGGTCCTGTGCCCCTGCATTATGTTGTCTTCCTGTCCTTGATTGTTCCAGCTGTGCACCCCTCCTCCCTGTGTCTAGTCCCTTGTTAGTTGACAAGTATTTATTCCCTCATCTTTGTCTTCCCGGTGTCACGTCGTCTGTGTTTCCATGTCTGTGTGTTCCTGGATGTAGCTGCCTTCACCCCTCTCTCGTGTCGCAGCTGTGTCATCGCCTCATCGTGTCTTCCTGCCGTTGTGCTCTGTCTTCACTCTTCCCCGGACTTTGTTATTTTGGTTGCTGGCAAATAAAAGCCTGTTTTATGCACTCCGGTCTGCCTACGAGTCCTGCGTTTGGGTCCACACCTACACATTCACACAGTCAGTCATGACAGTCTGTGGGGATTGTTTCTCCTTCATTCACAAGCGCATATGTGAGGTCAGACACTGTTAATGAGAAGATCTAGCTTGCAATCTCCATTCTAGTTCATTCCAAAGGTGATCTATGGGGTTGAGGTCAGGGCTCTGTGCAAACCAGTCAACCTCTTACAATTTAAACTTATCTAGCCTTGCTTTGTCCACTGTGGCACAGTCAAGCTGGAACAGAAAAAAGGCCCCAAACTGTTCCTACAAAGTTGGAACCATAGAGTTGTCCAAAATGTCTTGGGAAGCATTACGATTTCCCTTCACTGGAACTCAGGGGCCCAGGCCAACCCCAGAGAAAACAAGCCCATACCATTATCCCTCATCCAATTAACTTTTGGCACAATACAATCAAGCAGGAAAAGTTCTCACGACAGTCACTCATCAGCCTGCCAGATAGAGAAGCGTGATTTTTATTTAGTCAACAGTAAACATTGCCACTGTTCTTAAGCTCATTGGTAGCGTGATTTACATCACTCCATTCAACACTTGGCATTTTGCTTGGTGAAGTAAGACTTGCTTGCAGTTGCTTGGTCATGGAAAACCATTCCATGGGGCTCCTGGCACACAGTTTTGGTGTGGATATTAACTCCAGGAGAGGTTTGGAACTCTGTTACTCTGTGTTACTGAGTCAGCTGACTACTGGGGACATTTATGCGCTATGCATTTCTGCACTTTTTACATTGTGAAGTTATACTCTCGCAAAAGAGCTTCTTAATCTCAAGAGTTCACTTCATGGTTAAATAAAGGTCAATAAAATAAAAAGTCAATAAATTGTCTGCCACCTTGTGACTCAGTTGCTGTAGTTCCTAAATGTTTCCACTTTGGAAAAGTAACACTAAAAGTTGATCATGGAATATCGTGAAGGAAACAAATTTAAAGAACTTACTTGTTGCCAAGGTGACATCCTATTCTAGTACTACCCTCAAATTCAGTGAGCTCTTTAAAATGACCCATTCTTTCAAAAATGTTTTTAAAGGCAGACTACATGGCTAGCTGTTTGATTTTATACACCTGTGGCAATGGGACTGAAAGAAACACCTGAATTCAATGATTACAAGATGTGCCCCTATATCTCATATATGCCAATTTGTTAAATTACTTTGATTTTGGTTTGAAAGGGAGCAAGTCACACCACTGATAAGAAGTCTGAAATCATGCTGTGTGGTGGATGCCTAGAAATTGAAATTACAAGCATTTTTTTCTTCTTAAATTTTGCTCTGATTTAAATTGTGTTGTATTTCTTGCACTGCATATAGACTCAGTGAAGCCTGGAATTCACTGCTCTGTTGATTCTACAGTCCCACTACAAGCAACCAAGGAACCAACCAAACACAGAAGAATGACCAGTTACATTTTTGCACAATGTCCCTTGAACTGTTGCTTTAGGGCTTGTTGACATTCCTTTGGTTTCATGTTTGTGAGCTAATATATAAGCGTTTGATGGTTTATGCTTGCCCACATCATTGCGGGGCTCTCAACCAAAGCTGAGACTCACTCAACTTTTATTTGTCACACACAGATGACTTTTTAACACTTTTTTGGTGCATTTATGTGTGTAACCTATCAAAACAATATGTATGCACTGCAATACCTTTTCCCTCACAAACTGATATACATAAAGAAAAAATGTTCAGTAAGACTTGTCTAAATCAAGACTATTATAGTTAACTAAATTAAAACTAAAACTTGGCTTGGAAACATTTTAGTTAAAATAATAAAAATGTAAGACCTAAACTGAAATGATATAGTATGTGTACTCAGAAAACTAATTACAACGCAAAAATACAGAAAATGTATATTATGAAAATGTTTTCAGGTAGTTTTTGCTAATATGTCCAAATTTGTTAACAAGCATGAACAGGCTTTGGTGGCTATGCTTACTGAGACTGGGGTATCTTATGACTCCCATTCACTGCCCTGCACATATATTTTGCGATACCTGTTCTGAACTTAGGACTTGCTTCTGACAAATATCCTCCATAATGACTAAAAACCAAGACTGCTACAAACACTAAAACTAAAAAAACTTAACTGAGTCAAGCAAATCCAGTCTGTATACTACTAAACTGGATTGAAAATAAAACTGAAAACATAACTAATGGAACATACAGTACATGACTCTGATGTAAATGGTAAATTGGGCCTGTACATACATACGTACACATTTCATGATCTGTAAAGAATAACAATGAATATGCACAGCTTTATGAATCTGACATATGTGTGGGGCCAGTGCATCTCTCCCTTTGTTTATATGCACAGTTTTAGTGGTGAAGCTGCACGGTTGTATGCATCTGGCTCCGGGTCCAATTACTTAAAGTCATCTTATGCCTCCAGGAGGCTTTCAGCTACACAGTGCTCCCTGTTGTCTTGTCATCAAGTCATAATGACCTGTTTAGCACTGTCCTTCAATATCAAAACTGGACCTCTGGGAACAACTTGAGCTTAGAAAGGAGCATCCACTCATCATTTTACATTTGCATTAATGTTTTCAGGGTCCTTTGCTAAGTAATTTTTTACTTATTTCGGCAGCTGTGTGTGTAAAAAATGTGCACATTTCCGTGGAACTTTTGTTGGCTTTCATTTAGATGGCTTTGTCGACATTTTATACAGTAAATCTCACAAATGAAAGTGCCAACAAGCATCTTAATTATGCTGAATTATATTTTTCATTCTGCCACATTTGTACTCGATAGACAATGAGAGATAAACAGCTACTTCAAAGTTGCTGCACACCATCAAATTATCTCAATCGTGGATATGCATCAAAGCCTCACATTAAAGAGATAGCAAGTGATGGAGAGCTTAATGAGACAATAAAGTTTTTTAAAGTATAATTATGATCAGTTTGAACTTAGGCCTTCCTTTTTTTTTCCTTCATCAAGCAATCAATTTCTGCTTCCTCAGTGTAATCCATAATGGGCAAAAAGATTTACTCACCCAACTGGCACAGAAATCTTTTTCTTTTTAATTTTAATTTTTTTTTTTTGAAGCAAGCAAATTGCAATTAAAACTGTTCTTTGTTCATTTGCTGGCTGTCAGTCTTCTCCTTGGCACATCAGAAGAAGTGGAAGAACACTTCTGCAAATCAAATGACTGTAATGATAACATTTGAGGTCCCTTTGTGTTTGGTTGTTGGGCCAACAACAGGTTTTAAGGCTTCACATTATTTTGAGAAAATGCTGTTTTGAAAATGCTTAAAATTATACTGGCAAGTATCTTTAAGTATTGTGTGTGTGTGTGTGTGTGTGTGTGTGTGTGTGTGTGTGTGTGCCATGCCAGTGTGTGTATCTATGTATGATAATGCATAATGTTTGCATGGTACATGTGTCAGCTGTATTGTGTTCCAGCTCAACACTGGTACATATTGATTAGGCGGTCCCTCACCTCCAGTTCAAATAGCTTGCACTATATGCATGTGGGTGGTACTGTGGCAACCTGGAGTGGAAGATAGCCTAGGCAGCAACCTCCCAGGTCCTTCACTCACTGATATTGAGCAGAATTGCAGCTGACTTCCCAAACACTACAAAATATAACTGGACACTGATTCTATTCTGTGCTGATACAAATGCTCTTTCTAAATAAGAAAAAAAATATGAAAATGGGCATTTTTTCTCCACCCACCTCTGTTCACTCCCCATGCATATCATTATATGTCTTCTCTCTCCAATAGTCTGTGTCTCTCTTTGCTCTCCTACTCTCTTTTCTTTCCCCTCACCTTAGAAGAGAGAAGGGTGAGAATCAGGGAGGGGCAGCGAGAGGGAGTTGTTCCTTCCCTCAGTTGCCAAGTTCTTGCTCATAGGGGATCGCCTGATTGTTTGGGTTTTCACTTTAATAGTGTAGGGTCTTTTGTTTTGAATTGGACCTGGACTGTTACAGGTTACGCTGTTGTAATAGCTGCAGTATGTGGTTTGGCATTGTCTTGCAGAAATATGCAAGGCATTGTGTGAAAGATACATTGTCTAGAGGGGAGCATATGTTGCTCCAAAACCTGTATACCTTTCAGCAATGATAGCACCTATCCAAGTGTGCAAGTTTTTCAACCATGTTCCTTGCCCACAGATATGTATCTGGATTCTTAGAATCTTATGTACTATAGTTGAGAGAATATTCAAAATCTTTGCAAATTCACATTGGGGAACATCATTCTTGCTGAACCTTCGCCCATCTTAGATACTTTTAAGGTGCTCTTTTTAAACCCAGTCACAGTGATGCCCTCTTGCTAATTAATTTATTTAGTTGCAGCATGTTCCCCTAGCTGTCTTTTAGTCCCACATACTTTTCCAGCATTTTGTTGCACCTGTACCAATGTTTTTGGGATGTGCTGCCACCATCCAATTCAAGATGAGCTAGTATTTTTCATTAAATAGTGAAATGTCTTACTTTCATTATTTGATATGTTTCTATGTTCTTTTGTGAGTAGAACATTGGTAAATGAGATTTGCAAATCATTGCATAATATATTTATTTATATTTTAAACAGCATCCCAACCTTTTTGGAATTGTGGTTGTAGCTAGTACGCTAAAATGAAAAGTTCAAAAAAGCTGATGGAGATCAAAAGTGTTGTTGTAGAATTATTTTCCACATGATGAAGAAACAAACTGCTGCTCCAACCTAAGTTGAGAATGCAAGGCAAGATTTCGAGAATGATATCTTTGTACACCTAA
Source organism: Etroplus canarensis (assembly GCA_015106775.1). Lineage (NCBI taxonomy): Eukaryota > Metazoa > Chordata > Actinopteri > Cichliformes > Cichlidae > Etroplus > Etroplus canarensis. Next base: position 17,001 of record VUQH01032114.1, read on the forward strand.
ATTTTGTGTCGTATGCGTTAAAAGCCTGCACACTTCTTTTAAGACAGATATACAACTGAGACTTAGCAGTTTAAATTGGTAACTTTTCTTTACTCAAATCAAACTTACTGAAGCACAACGGGGTTGAAGAACAACAAATCTGTTACTATGTGGACTATAAATTGTGACATTAGTTGCTTGTAAGAGGAAATAAAAATATTATTGTTATTGGATCTTGGCCCTTGGTATCAGAAGAACTACAAATTTTATGGCATCGTTCACTCCTGTAAATCCTACCAAGTTTCAAAGGGAAGTCTGTGCAAACAGTTATTGAGCACATCATCATTCCAAAGCACTTCACTATGTATAGTAGTAAGTGATTGCATCATTTTTTGGCAGTGCTGACATGCAATGATGTTTCTCGCTGTCTTCAGTTCAGTGGTGCAGTAGCCAAAGCTGTCACATTCAGTTAACTGCAAAACTAGCCGATACAAGCACTGTTTATAACTCGCATCCTTACTGTCTTCTGGCTTTTTTTGAGAAAGTGACACATTCTGATTCAAAGATGAGCTAAAAACGGGGCTCTCGGTCTCTCCTGAGGGTTACTGATTAGGTCACTGACAATAAGGGTTTAGAATAGTCAGGTCACGCTGAAGACTTGTTTAAGAACATTTCTCACCACCACTTACAGCTTTTCAGACAATGTATTGGCAAGCTTATCATACATTTCTTGGCTTTGTTTGCTGAAGGTTGTATAAACCCTGCAGCCTGCTATGTTGTTGAACAGCAAACCACAGGTTGGCTTTCTGTTAACAGTATAACAGTGTTATAACAGTATAACGCCTTACACTCTTATGTCTGTGGGAATTTTTGCCCATTTATCTAAAAGAACATTGTTAAGGTCAGACACTGATGTTAGATGAGAGGGTCTGGCTCAAAATCTCTGTTCTAATCTAAGGGCCCAGTGTGGGCCAGTCAAGTTCTACCACACCAAACTGATCCAGCCATTGAACCAGTGGACTTTGCTTTGTGCACTGGTTCGCAGTCATGCTGGAACAGAAAAGAGCCTTACCTAAGTTGTTCTCACAAAGTTGGAACCATAGAATTGTCCAAAATGTCTTGGTAAGCTGAAGCATTAAGTTTTCCCTTCACTAGAACTAAGCGGCCAAGCCAACCCCAGAAAAACAAGCCCATATCTTTATCCATCCTCCACTAAATGTTACTGTTGGTACAGCACAGAGAAGCGGGTAGCATTCTCGTGGAATTCACCAAGCTGAGTCGTCCATCAGTCTGCCACATAGGGAGGCATAATTAGTCACTCCACAGAACACGTTCCACTGCTCCAGAATCCAGTGGTGGTGTGCTTTGCACCACTCCATCTGACACTTGGCATTGTGCTTGGTGAAATAAGACTTGCATGCATCTGTGTGGCCATGGGAACCCACATCATAAAGTTCTCAGTGCATAGTTATTATTGCCAGAGGTTTGAAACTTTGCTTTATTCAGTCAGAAGACAGTTGTGGACTTTCACACACTATGCATCTCAGCAATCAGTGACTATACTCTCAAACTTTACATGATATGCCACTTTGTGTTTCAGTTGCTCTGGTTCCTAAAGGCTTCTAGTTTGCAATAATACTAATTAGAGTTGATGGTGGAATATCTAGAAAGGAAGAAATTTTGTAAACTGACTTTTTGCAACGCTGGCATCCTATTACATTACTATGCTTGAAATCAGTCAGCTGTTTAGAACGACCCATTCTTTCACAAATTGTTGTTAAAGCAGACTACATGGCCATGTGCTTAATGTTGTAGACCTATGGCAATGGGACTGAATGAAACACCTAAATTCAATGATGTGCGGCCCAAAACTCTCAAAGTAGTTTAAAAACTTGGCTTAAATGGTTGACCAGATCACAGCTGCAAAACAAGTGAAGACAAATGCTTGCTGAGTGATGATGTCCAAGTAAAACCTAAGTCATTCTCTATCTTACAGGTTTTTTTTGTACCTGTAAGGGGGGCGGGTTGTTTATTTTATTTTATTTTATTTTTTTTTGGGGGGGGGGTCTAATGTTCTCTATTATTTATGTTCCATAGTATTAAAATTATTCAAGTTTTAATTAACTAAATATTCTGTTGTAATCAATTTTTGGCATCTTACTGTAATATCTAATTACTGTTTTAAGCTGATTCCTCCCATTATCTCTTTAATCCTAGGTGCTTTTGCAGCTGGAGTCCATCTTTCAGGATTATATCAGCCAAAGATTTAAAGCCATTAAATTGAGCATAATACAGCATTTTTTCCCACTGGTGAGTGAAGCACCAATTATACTTCCACTTGTATTTATGCCTGACAATAAATGATCTAAGGGGTCTTTATGATCCTGTGAATTGTTGACAATTTCATCTTTAAACTTGATCACTTTGTAGATAAGGGACAAAAAACGTTTTATGAATCAGATAATCACCTGATATGTAAGAGTAAGTTGCAACATCCTAATTTAATTCCCAAGATATCAACTAATGCCATTTTATCATAATCACTGATGTCTCACAAATATACTGTACATGCAGTGTATTGTCATGACCCTGAACTTGCCAATATTGAGATGGGTGTCACCTCCAAATCATCACATGTGGACACCTACAAAAGAACTTTTAACATCACATATAAGTGGACTGGATAAGCATTGTATTTCAACATGCAGTGTCAAGGCTGTAAGTTTTCATTCAAATTATGTTCTTTTTCTATATTGTATTCTTCTAGTTGTTTACATCTAACCAGCAAGTGAAAACAAAGCCAATCAAAAAATGAATACAATTTAAAAACAAACCATAAATAAATAATCAGATCAGTGCAGAAAATTCCCAAATAAACACAGATATCATAGCTGACAAAACTTCTGACTTTACTCCACCCTCATTCTTTAAAAGAGGCCATTATTGCATTGCTACCACATCAAGGCACTGATTATGAAAAACACCTTACAGTATCTTTGCAATGCCAGCTCTGTCTGACAGAATGACAGTATTTAAGGCTCTTGGATCAGAATTCATTGGTTATAGTTATGATACCTATAATCGCACATTTTCACTAGCTGATCCTGGCTTGCATCAGCCTTGGTTGTGGTGGTTTATTCTACACCAGTATTCTCATGTTGTATTTGTTTTGACGGAATCACTGGTTTCCATAATCATTCATACTGTCCATAGTGGGTGTGAAGCAGGGACTTATTTTAAGCCAAAAGAGCTTAAGAAGCATCAGCAGGAGCAACAATGGCAAGAATCAACATTTTTTCTTTCCTCCTACAGTATATAATGAAGCACACAGGGCAGGTCAATTTTAAGACTTTGAGATTCAGATTCATATTTTTATTTCTTCATGTGCAAGATTGTTAATCAAAATATATATTACCACCATGTAAACCTGCAAAGATGAAATAATTTTACATTTTCCCAAATATTTTGGATTACCATTTCTACATCCTTGAAGTGGAGAATGAAGATCTACTTTAATAACGAGTTATAGCATAGGCAGAAAAGCCTACTCATTGATTCTTCTGTTTTTCTTGACATCAGCCTCATTTTCTGCAGACAGCTGGCTACCACTTGTTAGTATTGACTTTGCAAACATATTCAGTTACAGCATGCTTTTCGGTGAATACTAACACCCGGGATTTCTTTAGTGATTTAAAAATGATATCATATATTGATCCTAAACTTTTGGGGTTCTAAGAATGGTTTACTGTTACTTTACTAGCCAAACAGGCATATGTATTTTCCAGATGCAAAACAAAGAAAAAAGAGAGAAAGTAGTACATTGTGCATCTCCTTTGACTACATTAAAATAACTTTGGCATAATGGAAACCATGAGGCAGACTGAATATAGTAAGCCACATTCTTGGCCTCAGGTTTATTTATCTAAATCTCTTGAGGAAATGAAAGAAGGCAGATGACAGCTTAACTGTCCCCTTTGCAAAAAGAGACCTGTCTGCTAGAAGTTTGTTTACTTGTAAATATGCAGCAGTTTGCTTGAACATAATGTATGCTCGACTACATATTTTATCAAAATTTAAATAGGTACAGCTGAAGTATGCATTCCTTCACAGAAATCAAAACATTAAGGAAAATCTTAAAATGAAAAACATTCATACGTAGCTGAGCGTGGATGGGAAATGGGAAATAGGTGCAGTGATTCACTGAAACATACAAACATAAAATTGAAACACATAAGGCAAAAACAATGTGTACAATTTTTAAAAGATATATATATATATAGTGAAAGTCAATATTTTATTCTTCAACACAGCATGAGCTTTCTTAGGCAAGCTGTCTTGTCATTTATTTAATTAATATTTATGAATAATTCTTCAGGCTTCTTGAACAACATTCCAAAACTCCTCTTTGGATGCTGATTGCTTTTTTTTGTTCTGTCAAGATGATCCCACACTGCATCAATAATGTACCACCATAAAACCTGCTGACACTGGTTTTTAGTCCAGATGTGTCTAATTTGGCACACCTCAGCCTTTTTTAAGAATGACTTTTTGACAGCCAGCCCTTCATTTAGGCCATCTCTGACGAGGCATCAGTAACAGTAGATAGATCAACTGAAGGGCCAGATGCATCTGTCAGTTTTTGTGTCAGATCTTGACTGGAGTTTTTCTCTATTGCTTAAGGACTTTACTCAGTTTCTGTCCATCTGCCCTAGATATTTTTTTTTAGGCATGCCACATCTTTTGTCTTCCACTTGTCCAGATTCTTCAAACTTTTTTTTTTTTGGATATAGTGCACACTATATCATGCTAAATTAGACACAACTGGACTGAAAATGAGTAAAAAAAAAAAGCAACCAATATCCAAAGAAAAATGTTTCAAACACCATAAGAAAGCCTGCAGAATTATTGCTCAAGACCGCTTTATTAATCTCCAAGGAGAAATTGCTTAAGTATTCTGATTCTGATTCTGATTTAAAGAACTAAAGAAATTCCACACTGATATGAATTGCGTAATGTGTTAGGAATGGAGGGATGCCATATTGTTTGATGGAAAAAAATATCAACCTACAGAGGGCTGAATTCAAAGACACCCTAGAAATCAAAGTGAAAAAAGGATGCAGTAGGCTAGTCCATTTTGCTGAATTTTTATTGCAGCAACTCAAAATGGTACTCAGTAGTTTTTATGGCCCCCATGTGCTTGTATGCATGCTTGACAATGTCAGGGCATGCTCTTAATGAGACAATGGATGGTGTGCTGGGGGATCTCCACCTTGAACTGGTCCAGGGCATCACTGAACTCCTTGACAGTCTGAGGTGCAAACTGGCAGCGTTGGATGGACCGAAACATAATGCCCCAGAGGTGTTCTATCAGATTTAGGTCAGGCAAGCACAGGGGGCAGTCAGTGATATCAATTCTGTCATCCTCAAGGAACTGCCTGCTTGCTCTTGCCACATGAGGTCGGGCATTGTTGTACACCAGGAGGAACCCATGATCCACTGCACCAGCGTAGAGTCTGATAAGAGCTCTTTCCCTTAATATATCTTTAGCTTAACACACTATACATTCACACATACAACTCAAATAATACACACTTAACAGCCCTTTGAAAAACAGGCAAGTTGAAAGTGGATTGTCTCCAACTAAGCACAGTGCAGATACACTGCAATGCAGCTATCAATTCAGGATGACGGATCCAGCTGTTGTTTGTCATGAAAACTGCCTTAAAACACCAGAACCACCAAAACCCCCGCAGGCCCAGCCCCAGGTTCTTGCTCAGCTTCGTTTAAAGGCTTGCCTCACTGCCTCCTCATCCTGAAAAGTAAAAAAAAAAAAAAAAAAAAAAAAAAAAAAAAAAAAAAAAA
>VUQH01032114.1:22861-41275 GCA_015106775.1 Etroplus canarensis
CCTCATCCTGAAAAGTAAAAAAAAAAAAAAGCAAAAAAAAAAAAAACACAATGGTAGGCTCATCGTCTCTCCAGAGTACTGATTTCACATCCACGTCTATTATGCATGAATGTCAATGGATGCAATGAATCAATGCAAAACAGAATAATAAATTATGTATTTCACTGGTCCTTCCTGCCGTAAGCGATGCAGAAGAGAGAATTGAATGCCACCGTCTTCACAGCAAAACAAGTTATTTTGGTAGGAGGAAGAGTATGAAGTATTGAAGAAATTGTATGTTGTCTTTTTGTTTACAGCCACTGTACATTTTTTGTGCAATTAAAAATGCTGTGTTAATAAAGCTTTACGTTAGGTATAGGTTCTCACAAAGACTGTCTTGGCAAAAGCCAGATGTCAAATTAACTGGTATTTTGAACAAGTACAAGCTTCATTGTCTTAGAATCCTCAGTGTATGCGGATCTCTTCAGTTACCTCAAATGATGACGTCGTTGGTGCCTGTGTTGTTCTGAGCACATGTCTGTTTCACTGACAGGCAAAAACAGAGAAGAAAGAAAGATGGAGAAAAGTGGGTGGAGGGGGCTACAGTAGAGGAGATACCCAGCGGCTGGATAGTATCAAGGGAGTTCAACAAAGTGCAGCACGGCCCTACAGCTGGAGTTCAGAGGGAAGTGTCTGTGTGTTCATTTGTTTGAGCGCATTCAAGTTTTTAGTGTCTTTTTTGGACAGGAACACATTTACCTTTTTGTGTAAGTGTAAGTTGATTTTTCTTTTTTTTTATTCTCCAAATTTTTGCATACACGTGACATAAAATGTGATCAGATATTCACACAGGTGCCACAATTTAAAAACAAAAAACAAAAAAAAACAGTTACATAGTTGTAATGATAGTATTGAACTTGGTTGCCAATTTATTGCAAACATCATCCAAAATAACACATCTATGAGGGAGAAAAGCACATAAACCTTTGATTTGATCATCGGTGCAAAAACAACCGCAACTAAACATGTTCGGTAACTGATCAGTCCCACACGTCAGCTGGGAGGAATTTTAGCCCATTTTGCATACAGAACAGCTTCAAGTCTGTGATGACGATGGGTTTTCTCACATTACCGTCCAAAACATTTATGATGAACTGGTCAGAACTTTGACTTGGTCATTTTAACAGATATGTTTTTTTTTTCTTTCCTTGGAACAAAATAATGACTCAAAGTGCACAAGCGGTTTTATCACAGAACGGTCAATCACACACTTGCTCTTGAGATTTAGTTCATAGACAGATGACTTGACAACGTCTTTGACAAGCCATCCTGGCTGCAAAAAGAGGCACAAACCATGCTTCACGGATGGGGTAAAGTCTTATTTTGGAATGCAGTGTTTTCCTTTCTCATAACATATGGTTTCTCATTGTAGGGTTTTGTAACCCTTTTTCCGACCTTATCAGCATCAACGACTGTTTTTCTAAAAAAATAAAACACCTCGCCATGATAAACTTCCTCTAATATATGCCTACTGTATGCCCACTTCCATGCATTAAAGAACAACTATTTTAATATTTAATATTCACATTTAATTGTCTAGTTGGGTTCTCTTTATTGTTTTTTAGGATTAAATGAAATTAAAATGATGTTTTAGATTATATTTATCAAAATCAGAATTGTTTATTAATCCCAGGACAGATGGAGAAATATAGAAAATCTCAAAGGGTCCACAAACTCTTTCCAGCAACTGTAAATGCCAGCATGTGGATGCATGTGGGTGAGAGAGAAAGAAAGAGGCATGTCACAAGGGGTGGCAGGTGTGAGCTGTAGACCACAAATGAGGCCGGTGACTGACGGCTCATCTTTGTGGCCAAGCTTGCCTCAATTTATCCTCTCTCTCTCTTTCTCTCTCTCTCTCTCTCTCTCTCTTGCTCCCTCTCTCTCTCTCTCTCTGTCTGCAGACTTCAAGCCCCTTTTCACTTTGATGGACAATATGTCCTAGTTCCTTGCAAAACTCAGCTGCTTTATAATTAAATGTCAAATAACTCTTACCCATCACTCGGTCGGAAACTTTATTATTTGTGGCAAATAGAGCACTAACTCTGAGAGAAAATTCAAACTTATTATTTGCAGCATCTGGGTTTTTCTATTGACTGAAATATTGCAGACAATTGGATTCCTACAGACCCCTGTCGGGAAGTTAGTGCCAATCCAAACTTTGCTTGCTCGAAGGCAATGTCAAGCTTTTGCCCATACTTTTAGCCCTTGTTTTTTCTCATCTAAAGCTTCATTTTAAAAGGCTGTCCATAATGTTTTTGGTGTCACTTACAGCATTGCTTAAAGAATTTTTGACCACATTAACAATGACAATATGCTCATGAAACCTGTAGGCAAACATTAGCTGTTTTAGTGTCATTATAGAGAGTTCTCCAACATGTTGGCATTAGCGTCAAGAAGACCCTTTTAAATGATAAGCTTTTTTATTCTCATCAAATCATTTCCCTGTGTTCCTCCTAAGATACATCTGCACTTAGGTTCACATTTAAAAAATTTAGTTTTAATAAACACACCGTATTAAAATATTTGAGTTACTGTCTGCCTAGGATCAGCAAACCAAGCTTTAAACACAACAGACACTGCTCTAGAAAGGTTAACTTTTTTCCCTTCCAAAAAAAAGCTGCCTGCCGGTTCTGTAGGATGAGCTGTTGAGAGAGCGAAGCAAAACAGTAAAGCAGTGCACCAAAAAAACCAAACTATTGAGGTGAAAGAGGCTTAAATGTTAAAAGTAAAGGACACTGTAGAGTTCATGATAATTCTCCGTGGATTCAGTATATAAAGTGGCACTTTACAAGGTTCAATTAAAAACTTCTGATATGCCATCATATTTGTGTGATACCCTGTGAGCTTGAGAAACAAGCTGATGTGTCGAAGAGGTCTGATTTTTCCCTCATGATTACTGTGGGAAAAATAAAAAACTCTTCTGGGGGGAATCCATAGTTACTTTTGAATCAGATCCGGATTCATTTTATTTCTATATCTTTACTGTATCACTACTGGTAGGTATAAAAATTGACACTGAAGTTACAGTATATTTGCCTCACACATCTCACATTTTGTCAATTTTAACATACTTTTCCCTCTAAGATCCTGGAAGTACCATTTATATTTGGGCCAGAGAGCTGAAATTAAATAGCAAGCCACTCCTCCTATAGAGGTATAACTACCACTTTTGGTGAAGCTTCTTGAAATCTGTTACAAGTTATTGTGTTAACATTGCGTAGCTTTATAATGGACCCTCTTTTTATCATTTCTGGCCACTTATAAAAGTGTCCAAGAGCAGTGTGCATAAAAACAATAATTGTAGACAGACACCATTTCACACAGTGGAAGTTGACGTTTGGGTGCCAAGAAGTGCTCAGAGCTAAGACTCCAGTGTCAGTTCAGCATGTCTCTGAGCCACATCTGAAAAGACAGCAGCTGAACAAAGCCTGGCAGTTAAACTTCACACATAAGTTACTTTACACATATGAATACACAGTTAATATTGCTTGAAGTTTGAAACATCATAGCCCTGTCAAGAATAGCAGCAGAGCGGGGTGGCATGACAGCTCAAAGACCTTGGAGAATAGTCTGTTATCTATCAAAATAGGCAGTTTTATACCACTGTTTTAATATTTTAAGTATAGCAACATTAAAAGTACAGGAGATGACATCAAAATTGGATAAAATTACTTATCTTTTTTTCCAAAGGACTAGCAAACTTAAAAATGAAAAGTACTGATTTCTCATATCTTAAATTCATCATTCTTTCTCTCTAGTACTCAGCTCATGATGATTCTCAAAATTATGTTAAACCTCCTGTTTTAAAATGAATACCTATCTTCCATTCAGAGCACATCTTTTCAAAATGTCCTTATTAGTGTGTCTCCTCTTAATGCAAAACATGTGTCACTGTCATTTGTTGTTATGAGTGAATGGAATCAACTTAAAACACTTTTATATTTTTAATGATGTGCGTCATGCATCTAAGGATTTCCTCCCCGGTCTTTAATTTTTTTAACGGTAAGTGGAGAAATGTTGTGACTGATAAAAGAAAATGGAACTGCCAGGCAGGAGGAAAAGAGGAAGACCACAGACAAGGTATATGGATATCAAGAAGGAGAACACTGTTTGATAGAAGAGGATATAAGAGAGAGGGCGAGATGGAGGCAGATGATCCACTGTAGTGACCCCATAAGGGAGCGGCTGAAAGAAGAAGAGCTCTGTATTCTGTGCATGAATCTTAGCATTGACTCCTACTCCTTTTTTAATCATATTATTGTATATATATACAGTGTGTGAAAAAACTATGTGCACCATCACTGCTTCAATGGGAATTTAGAGGGTAAGTAGCAGCCAGGTGCTGCTAATCAAATGCACTTGATTAAGTGATTATTAGCCACTCTGACCACCTCTACAGAAGCAAAGTTCTGGCAATTTGCTGGTCTGGAGCATTTAGGTGTGTGTTAGCACAAAGCCTAGGAGGGAAGTCATAAACAACAATCTTAGAGAAGTAATTGCTGCTGACCTTCAACCTGGAAAGGGCTGTGAGGGCATTTTCAAACAATTTGAAGCCCATCATTCTACCATGACAAAGATTATTCACAAGAGGAAAACATTCAAGATAGTTCTTTCCAGGAATGAACGCCCCAGCAAATTCACCCCAAGGTCAGATCGTTCAATGTTTAGAGCAACTGCAAAAAACCAAGAGCTGCATCCCTGACTGTACAGGCCTCCGTTAGCATGTTAAATGTCAAAGTTAATGAAAGTATAATTAGGAAAAGACTAAACAAGTATGGCTTGTTTAGAAAGACAGGAGAAAGCCTCTTATCTTTTAAAAGAACATGGCAGCAAGACTTAAGCTTTATTTATACCTCTGCAGTAATGTATAGCCTATGATGTAGTGGAGCAGCATTTATGCTGCCCTGCAATGCACTGGCAAGACACTAGTTGACAGTGAGGTGCCTGTATCACTGTTGTGTTTCTATTCTATTTTTCTATTATTTCTTATACTTCCTGTGTCAGACAATAGCGACTACAATAAAATAAATGCTACTTGAACTGGAGTTGACAAACTGAACAACAGACTCCCATGATGAAAGAACTGCTACGGAGAAAAGTGAGAGGTCAATTTAAAAGAGCCAGAAATATGTGGAAGAAAAGTACAGTACTGAACTAGTCAGTCAAAGTTGTTAAGATAAGACAATAACCCTTCATTCATCCTGCGTTCCAGTATCCCCCGTAGTGTAGTGGTTTACACATACGCCTTATAAGCAAACGGTCCCTGGTTTGATTCTAGGTGGGGACACAAGCCCCTTTCACCATGGAAAGTTGCATCAGGAAGGGAATCTGGCATAAAATGTCTGTCAAATTGCAAATGTGGTGACCCCTTAAGGAGAATGTATGGAGCAGCCAAAGGTACATTTCAGTGTCGTCTGCAATGACATGATGTGTAATTACATTTCTGGAAAGTTGTGTGCCAGATTATGGTACAGGGTTTCACAAGGGTTTGCAGCTATGACACTGATTTAACACACAAGCATAAAATTAAGCTTTCAGTTTGCAAAGTTACATCTGAACAAACCCCATGGACCTCTGGAATAATAGACCTTATTCACCAATATTTGAGAAAAAATTTTCTTACCCTGAACAACAATTGTTGCTGTATTCATCAAACTAATTTTATTTAAAAGTATTTAGATTAGATTAGATTAGATTAGATTAGATTAGGTTACTTTATTGTCATTTCAACTACATATAAATACACAGTGAAATGATATAGCATTCCCCCAGGACCTGGTGCCCCATACAAGGGTAGCGCCGGCCGGCCAGGGCCGACCTCCGGCCCAACACAACACCCCGCCCGCGATGTCCTCTTCCCCGGCCACCGGCATCAGGCGACGCCGAGGACTGAAGTCCCAGTCCACACAGCAAGCCAAGATCGGAGTTCGCAGAAACCATTAATCTGCAGCATCAGTTCCGCGACAATACTCCCCGTGGAAACCAAAAACTTTGGCTCCCGGACGCTGCCCGGCAGTTCATAAAAAAAACAACGTCGCTGGATTGTCAGTTAGCGATCATGAAAAACAATGCCGCCGGATCGCCAGTTAGTCTCGTCCGTGGACGGAGCTACAACAGCGTTTGGTTGTCCTCGAACCTCAGACTTACGAACACGAACACCACCGTCCCGGCGTCCACAACACCCGAACACCTGAATGCCGGGTCAGAACATGGACAATCACAGGGGAACAAGCACCACCTTGGTTCTGGAGTGGCCGCGCGCTACCTTCGCACTGCCATCTTGGCGTGTATATGTTAGTGAATAGGAATCACTCTAAATCAACTAACTAGTGCAATCTGTGTACTGCCACTTCTTCATATAAGGAAACATGTTTACTATGAGGTGAAATGGAGAAAGTGGTGATGGTGTTGCAACAGAGAAGTCTGCACCGCTAAATGCTAAGGCAAGAAAACTGGGGAAAATCTGATTGAAAAAACTGAAACTATAGTATCATAGAAGGAACTCATAGAAGGCAGACCTTTCCAAAGTGTTCTAAAGGATAGAGGATGGGCAACAAAAAAGAAAAAAGATATCATTTCCCCTGAGAAACTCAGTATGACTCAAGTAAAAAAAAAAAAAAGGTTTGTCATTGAAGTTGATGTGGAAAAAAAAGAAGAAAATAGGTGGAGGTCAAGAAATGCCTGACTGTCAGCCCAAGATTAGAAAATCACAACAGTTACTGAAAATCATCTGTATTCTCAAGTGTTTGTGGGATACTTCCAAGAAATTAAAACTGTAAGTGAAAACATCCAGCAAGGACAGAAGTCAACTTTATTTACGTAAGAAAAGATCTTTGAGAATATGTTTAAAAAAAATCTAAAGCTTTAAAGTCTACACCTTTACAGTTTTTTTGTTTTGTTTTGTTTTGTTAGATGTAATTCACTGTCTTACTGTTATGTATTTACCTCAAATTCTGACCATTTTGACTTATGGTGTTTTGGAAAACTATAAACATCCATAATAAAAAAAAAAATAATAATAATAAGAAGAAACAGTAGTAGAAGGATTCCGTTTTAAGATGAGTGTTTAAAATTCCTCAGACGTCTTGACCTTTATCCACTGTTCGAACGCATGGTCTTGCACTACTCTATAATTTTGTTTGTAGAGTACAAACAAACTCAGGTTAAAAAATAAATAAATAAATATCTCTCTCTCTCTCTCTCTCTCTCTCTCTCTATATATATATATATATATATATATATATATATATATATATATATATATATATATATATATATATATATATAGAGAGAGAGAGAGAGAGAGAGAGAGAGAGAGAGAGAGAAAGAAAGAAATTTAAGCGTCAAACATTCATACACATGGTTTAGGTATGCACTGTTTGTGAATGCATCCCAATGAACGTGCTTTGGGCAAACAAGACCAAATTGGAGATGTTCGGGCATAATGCACAGTGCCACATTTGGTGAAATCTAAACACAGTATATCAGCACAAACACTTAATTTCAACTTGTCAGGCATGATGGTGAAGGGGTGACGATTTGGCTTGTTTTGTAGCCAAAAGACCTGAGCACCTTGCAGTCACTAAGTTAAGCATTAACTCTAGCTGTGGGACAGATGGCCTCACATTTGACTCTTGGTATACAGCAAAGCTGACCAAAACTGGTCCATGTGACATGACATCACCAGCAAGTCTACAACAGAATGACTAACAAAGTTAAAGAATCAACACTTTGCCCAATCAAAGTAGAGACAGCAAGCTGATTGAAATATTGTGGCGGGACCTTAAGAGAGCTGTGCATAAGCCAGAATGTTTTGCTCTCACCATCTTGGGATCTTAAAATAAGCTGTGACCAGTGAGGGGTTGTCTCACTTAAAAAATGAGGGACACTGCATGCTCTAACAATAGCAATTTGTCAGTCACAAGGTAGACCTTTACTAAAGCTTACACTTTATTAACATACTCAGTAAGAATTGAAACTGGCATCTGAGAGGATCACATCAACAGGGAATTATTTACGGAGGCCAAAGTGTTGCCTTACCATTGACGTATACAACTCGACTTCATTTTGCAACCAAAGGAGCCACTCCCCTGCAGGTCATCAGAAAGATTGCATATTTAACCCTAGTCCTGCCAGCTATACGACCAGCTAGATGAGTGGCAGTTAATGAAAACACCAGAAGAGATCAATATATAGACCACTGGCAGTACACAAAACTTATCTGGGACGTCAATATATTGAGGTCTGGCAGTACCAGGGTTAAGGCACTTCCACAATGGCTTTGTTTTTCATACCCACAAGGTATGGTTGTCTTCTCTATACCACAGTTGATTCTGTTGACTCAATATCAAAATACAAAGTAGGGAACACCTCACATCAGCTACACATACAGACAGAGGCAGAACAAACACACATTGCCTCTCTCTGTCTCTCTGAATATGAGTTCTCCTTATCTTGTTTTTGTTTATTAGAACTTATTACCAACCATGACAGCAAGGCTGGTATTGTTTTCACATTTTGAGTCATTGTGTATGTGTGTGTGTGTGTGTGTGTGTGTCATTGTGGCAAAATGTGATCCTAGAAATACCTATTTTAGATGGAACAACAACCAAGGCCATTTTGAGTTTGCCTGTTAGGGTGTCTGTAAACAATGCATTAGAAAAAGAGTGACAGTCACAAAACTTAACAGCTGTGATGTTGAGATCAAAATAAAGGGTAGGTTCACTAATTTGTTTGGCCTAATATGCCCTTTAAACTACAATGCCATATTCTTTTTGATCTTGATATATTTGTTGTCCCCATATAAAGTATCATCATCTGGTGTATTAATACATATTTACCAGCCACAGCACTGTGGCAGCTGTGTGAAAAAGATGACCATATTAGAGATATCTCATCTGATAGGAGTAGAAAATGTGTCTGAATTGGAACATTTAGAGCAGCTTAAAGCCTGAGTCTGAATAGAAAAATATGTCAACACAAGTGTTTTGTATGAGTGTTATAGGGAGAATGATAGAAATTCTCACTTCAGTTCTGTAATACTTAAAAGAAGCTAAAAACATTTCCTCACACTTTAAAGCACACCCTCCAGGCACATAACACAAGCCGGAGCTTAATCAATTGACGGAAATGTCATGCGTTCTCCATCTAATTGAAAGTAAGCAGATGGCTGTGGGCTTTCATAAAGAAAATTCAACATCAGGTGCTGAGACATTTTGAAGAAAATCCCATCAGGGATGCGAAAAGAAATGTGAACAAATCTCAGTTCCGTTAGATCAGACACAGGCAGGCCCACACCCAAGAGGGAGCCTCCAATCGATACTAAAACAGTGAGAACAAGTCCAGGCCAAGACACAAGAGAGCGATAATGAGAGAGGAGAGAAAGAGGTAGAGGAAGAGAAGGCGGAGATGGGGACGGAAGTGACTGGAGATGTGTGACATCAGAGCTACTGCCAAGTGAGAAAAACTGGAGTTAGTGGATAAAGACAGCAGCAATAGGATGGTATCATTTAGCCTTTTAACATATGTGAAAATAAGTTTTTCCTAACGCCCCAACCCCCGATAAGCATAAATCCAGATTCAGCCTCTAACTAATTAAAAAACATGCTTTTAAGAGTAGGAAAGACAAATGTTCATGCTATTGGAGAAAATATGTGGAGATAAACCCCCACAGGGTAAGCTCTGATGCACTCATCTGTCTTTCACCTGGAAGCTTTAGCAAATTTGGCCTTTGATCGTTATTTGGTGTTATAGCTAAGCTTGCTGCTGTGGTAGAGTAGTTCTTGGAGCAGTACAGTGCTTATTAGATTTTTCAGGAGGAAGCACTCTACTCTCCCTGGAAAATGAGGATTAAATCGTCCTGCAGGAAAGGACTGAATTGCCCCTCAATTGATGTGGTTACACAGCCGGGAGTACATAGCGTGCCTGGCACAATGCACACAGTATCACTATGGATGGGTCCCTTATGGGCAGGCTAATGTGGCTTCTTATCAACATTTGATCCAAATTGCATCATGTTCTTTTAATGAGGTTGCACTTGAGCTTGAGGGTGTGTGTCTCAGCGTTTGAAATAATAACTCGGGCAAATGTGTGTGAACATATGTAGACTTATTGATGTCAGGTATACAAATTCATGCTTACTGACCAACACACTTTATGTGTTTTAGAATGTCTATTTTGCACGTACTGTACATGGCAAACATATTTGTTGACTATTTGTATTTTACAGCATTACTGGAGAGTGACCTTGTGAACCTAACATTGTGTGTATATGTTACCTTGGAAAAAAAATGCAGTCCTTGTGACACTTACTATAGTGGGAACTATCACATACAGTAGGTGGTTTCTAGACATTTGTGAGGTATTTCTACTGTCTGTGCACATTCTGTCAATGTGATAATGCCACACTAGTTTCACTAGATACATTCAAAAACCTGGTGTGTAGTTGGATTAAAATATATATATATATATATATATATATAGGGAGAGAGAGAGAGAGAGAGAGAGACCAAACCCAAAGACTGCAGACATAAAAAAGACATAAAACAAACCACTTAAATGTTGTATCAGTTATTTTTATTGTTGTTATTTTTTTATATAGAGAGTGAAGGTGCTATAGCAGATCACAGGAAAGTTGAACATCAGTGGAGTGTTGACTTAAACAATTTCCCTCCGGGATCAATAAAGTATTCTGATTCTGATAGTCATACTGCTATGGTCTACTGCTTGTCTTTGCGGAAATGAGTTGTTTATGGGATATTTATTTATATATATGCCATGCTTTGTACTCTCCAGTTTTCAGTTCATCTTATTAATCTTATATTCAGCCCTTATTTACCCTGTGCGCTATCCTTTGCTTGAATTTTGAATTTTGGACGTCGCCTTTTCGCCTGCCCCTGCTGGATTTGCAAATTTCCCCACCCCACCTTCCTGTACTGTATATGACTACTGTCTTTCTAGATTACAGATTAGGATTTTTGGAAACGTATTCTGCCGCCTGGTGTGTCCTAAATTTGGGCCCTCCTTCTGTGGTTCTTGTTACAAGAGAATATTGGCCAGAGATCCTACTCTACAAATCAGTTATTTTTGTATTCATGCAGACACTAGAGTCGAGATGTACATGGACTGATTATTATAGTTGTTAAAATCTTAATGAAAGTTAGATTGTATTTTAAAATAACAGCGTTCAGCATGATCATTTTCCAGTTTTAATAAACTACAGTCATTGGTGTTTAAATTAAGTGAATTTTTAAATGCAAACATTTACAGTACTTTTTTTTTTTTCTGTGAAGCCCCTTCTATCCTCATTAGGTGATAATACCAGTAGGGGTACTTTTGGTTGCTCTGCTCTTTTTTTCTAGAAGGGGTCACCACAGTGAATGAATCCAAATATGAGATCTGACATAGATTTTTGACCGGATAGCTTTCCTGACACAACTTTTGCATTTATCTCGGCTAGTCTCTTCTTGAATGCAAACCAAGGACCTTTCGCATACAAGAAAGATGTGTAAACCGCTAAACTATGGAAACACCATTGGGTTTTAAGCTTAAAATAGTATAATAAACCTAACATAGTACAATAAGGTTATCTCGTTGAAATATTTTAAAGCTTGTAATCAGTGCCTTCATAGTTTATATGTTTACACATTTGGCTCATAGGTGAAAGATCCCTGGTTCAAGCCCCTTCCACAGCTGGAGGGTTGCATCTGGAAGGGCATCCAGCCTGATATCTTTGCCAAATCACCAATGCAGATTTATTTACCATGGGAAATAATGTGGTCCTTGGGAAAACACAAGGGAGCAGCCAGAGTTGCTTTCTATTTTAAGTTTGTGATTAGCACAACAGTGCAATTTGCATTTCATTATGAATCCCTGTGTTGTAGAATGACAAATAAAAAAGGTACATGTTACGTTGAATATGCATCTAAAAGCATTTTTTTAACCTTATAACAGTTTTAAGTATAACCCTGGTGGTTCCAGTGAGAAAAATATGTTTGAAGATGGGTACAGTCCATTCGCTCTTTGCCATTTGGAGTGGTAGTCCATTGCCATTTTTTGATGGTCCTGCAAACTAACACGAGTTGTATCAATCAGCTACAGGCTGTCTTAAGACTGGATTTCACCAGCTATGTTGCTGTCAACATGTTGATGTTCACTCTTATTTATACATCATTACATAACTATATCAGTACTCAGTTGCCATGGATTGGACAACAAATATCTTCAAGCTCCAGCTTTATTTCAATCTCAACAACACATGGCTGTAGCTTTCTACAAAAAACCTAAAAAATTCAAAACTTTCGTTGTGGTCGTTTGTAATACTGTATTTTAACAGAACTCTCACTCCTCTTTTACACACACACACACCAGTATAGTTAAAAGGTAAAGATTGTACCATCCAGTCGGATTGCTTGATGTTTAGGTGTGCATAAAATAAAGTAGTTATTTGAATGGTGTGCACGTCAGCAACTCTGAGATGCTCTGCAGCCTGCAATTACCAGCGACACCCTTCTCTGCACCTCTGCAGACACTGTCTTCCACATTAAATGATAATTCAAGTTTATTTCAACCTGCCATGTCCCCCATAAATGTAGCAATTGTGTCTCTATGGGTCAAAAGAATGGAGCAAAATGGTTGACGGATGTAATCATTTCAAGCACTTGTCTCTGATGCTGACTGTAAACAAAGAAAGTAACTGACTGGAATAGCCATTATGGCTAATTGCACAGAGACCAACATCCTGGAAACTTGTTTAGATGTGAAGCTGTGGACAGTTTTTCATTTAGAAGTGGTGTTAGAGAAGCCATAAAGCTGTAACTAACAAGTGCCTGCATGTTTCTAAATTGCAATAATAAAAAGGGACAAATCATCCATCATAATTGTAGTTTTTTTATTTTGTTTTTTTTAACTACCGTTGTAATTTGGGCTCATAGTGGAGCAAAGAATATAACCTGGTGCTTGTGTTTATTTTCAATTTTCTTACCAGAACTTTGCCCATAAAAAGCAAAAAACATACCCAATATACATATGGGAAGGTTAGCTCTGTGAAGGCGATAGCAGGACTTTTAAGAAGTGAGCTAAAGAAGCGCTGAGATTTGCACGTGCACATCTGTGATGCATACTGGATCTCCTTCATTTGTCAAAATGGCCAGTCTTTGACTTGGATTTTGTTTCTGAGGATGAGAACAAAGCTGCAGAGAGACAAGTCTTATGAGTAGGGATAGTAGTGAGGAACAAATGTGTTGGTGTGGTCAAAAACTCCTTCTCCTGCCTGAGGGAGGACATTCATCTCCTGAGGGAGATGAATGTCCTCCCTCAGATCATTATAATGTTACAGTAGAACTCCTTTTTTGACATTCATAGGGTGGTGCATCATAAATTTTCCCCCCGGGGACAGACTGTCAACACCAGAAAGAATCATGCTCCAGGTAGCTCTCTTGACATGCAGGGCTTGGGAAATTACAGTCTTTTCTGCTGAAGACTTTTGTTTGGATCATAGGTGGAGACCCAGTTCTAATCATCACTCAGCATGATAGTTGAATCACTGTGACAACACAGACTATATGTCTGTGTAAGTTTGAGGTCCTTTGAATAAGCTACAGTTTTTGTTTGTATGAGAAGAGTTTCAGAAATGTTTAATCCCATCTGGTATTGAGAGCTCAGTATTTGGTCCATCCTGCTGCTTTATTCTTATTAGAAAATTTTGTGGATATGAAACATACTCTTTAGGATGGTCATGTGAAGTGCAGCAAATGTGTTTATTTTTTGAAGTTAGATAGCTGTAATCATTGTTATCCATGGCCACATCTATGTTCTAGAGTCCCATTCCGACATGGACTCCTGTCCACGAATATGAAAGAATTGAGATGCTTTTGGAGGACCTGCAAGGGCTTTTGGCCAACATGGGAATGAAAGAAAAGAATGAGAAAATTAACCTCCACCACAACCTTTACATACACCAGTGAGACAGCAACATACATATCCAGAATGTGGTCTCTCCTGTTTACTGTTTAATCTAAGTTAACCATCTGGATTTAAATGATACTTTGGTGCATCCAAATCACATGACTGAATTTAAAATGAAGTAGCTGCAAGATGCGGCCTCACTGAGTCTGCATTTCAGCTTGTGTCGAAAGTGAGTACGGGAGGAAAGTTTCTCTAACTAGACTCTTGGTGGTCTTCATGGCTGGAGCCTGTTAACTGCTGGTGCAGTGTCAGCATCCTCCTCTGTTTTCCTCACTCTAGCTTATACTCTGGCTCTGCCCCTACCTCTGTGTCTCCCTCATTTGAGGGTCTCCCTTGTTTACATTCCTAGTTATAAAAAAAATGGTTCATTAAGGATTTGTTTGTGATTTTCAAAGTTAAAAAAAATTAAACTCTTTTCCTACCTGGACTGTGATAGTCAGGTTGTGCTTATATAATGACACCAAACAAGGAAAGGTAAACTGTTTCTAAGTTGTAATATAAAGATAAAATCAAAAGCAGTCATAAACGACTAATTATACCCTGGACTCCAGAGAGTTATTAATCAAATATGGTACACATATCTTGGCTCTCTCATGTAGATATGTTTGAGTAAAGCAGTGAAGAACATTAACATAAAAGTGGCATGACAGAATGACCGAATGACAGAATGATATCGTCAACAGATGGATGAAGCCAGCTGTGTCATTCTTTAGTCTGGCACTTCAGTCTGGGAACAGCATCCCCTGTCGCCTTCCTGCCTCTGCCTTTAGTCTTCTCATCCCCTCTTACACTTTGCCATCCATAACCAGCAGAACTGGAGTTCAATCAAATGATGTACCATCAAAATGAAATGATTTAAATGCAGGGTTAAAAGGTCAGCCTTCAACATAGGTTCTTGTGCAATTAGCAATATTGGCTACTTCTCGAAGTGTCCCCATAGTGTAGTGGTTTACACGTTTACCTGACAAGCAAAAGGTCCTTGATTTGATTCTAGGTGGGGACACCCCCCCCTCACCAGGAAGGGCATCCAGTGTGTCCAAGTGTGACCACTTGGGGAAAAAAAGAGGGAATAGCTAAAGGTGCATTTACACTTGCAATCAAGATTCAGACAAGCATTTGAAATGCTTTATGTAAAAAGATAATATTATGAAAACCTTTGAGAGGCCCATGCTGTTTCTTTCTGATATACGTCATGTTGTCTTCATTGCTGTGAATCTGTTGAAGGAGGCTGTATGTTTAAAGTTAGCATCATGCATAGAACCACAATAGCTACATTTATGAGAAATATGATGAGCTTATTCTTAAAGAGCACTGAAATCTTGAAAAGAAAAGCATACATTATATCATAACTGTCCAAACATTTATTTCTTTTACTCCCACTAATCACGTCATCTAGCCTCATTTAGCCCTTTTAAAGAGACACATGGTTGGACAATCAGGCCATGCCAACAGTGGGCTATTCATTCTTCTGGAGGATTTATGCCTGAAGCTTTTTGGCAACACTTAGCTTTGCAGATAAAGAATTGGCTGCTGGAGAGAGTGTGAACAGTAAACACAAACCAAGCTAACAGATTTGAAATTTAGAGTGCAACACCGTGTTCTAAAAACATCCCCATTGTTGTGTTTTTGCTCAACTTCAAAGGTCTTCATGCATGGGAATTCTTGCGTTTGGTACATTAGCACGCATGTATGCAACCTTGTGGGTGTGCATGCAAGAATCCAGGCCATTTGTTTGTACATATTTATATGTGTGTTGAAATATGTTAGAGCCTTTTCATTCTGCAAGACCTTTTCAGCCCACTTGACAGAACTAGCTAAGCAGTGCAAGTCCCTGGAGCAAAAATACATTTAGAAATGCATAGAAGTGACAATGAACCAGCTATAAATAACTCTGAAATTCTATACCCTTCATTAAACAGCTCTATTCACACCAGCTGCATGTTAGCCATCCCTTCTGAATAAGCGCTAAAATAAATGACTAAATATTCGATATGTCATATAATTCTGCTCGTGAGGCGCCCACTCAATGAGACAGAAAGCCATGCATATGTTCACCAGTTGCTGTGATGTGAAGCCATACCTGCCAAATGTTGATTTCTAAAAATAGGGACGGCTCTCCAATGCCAGCACACACACACACAGTGCCTTCAAACTTTCTCCACAAAGTCCCTTGTACTCCTGGCAAAGTATAATGACTTCCATTGCGGGATAAACTTTTCCCAACACAGCAGATGGCCACGATTTAAATCTAAAATGAGAACCTTATCTGCTGCTCCTGTGGCTGCTGCTGCAAGACCAGTGGGTAAAATGGCATCCTTTTACTCACTCTTCAGCCATGCCCTGAAGGAAGAATATACACACACATCTGTTACTGACCTGTAAGCTGGCTAATGAGGAGCTGGTGCTGGACATACCTCACCAGTAGAGCAAGCAAGGAAGCATGTGGATATCTGTGTATGAAAGCTGCCTAAAGGATTAGCCTACTGGGTGGATGCTGCAGCAGTGTCTCCTCACAAATCAAATGGGTAGTTAATGCACAAGTAAAACTGCCTCACACATGGAAGCGTGATGCCAGACAACATAGAACTCAAAGGTGGAAATAAATTTATGAAGACTAATAACATTAATAGCATCATATAGCCAAGAACAGGGACTAGCAAGGAGCTGAATAAGACCTATTGAATCAAATGTTTTCAAGAAACTGATTTGGAGCCAAATAAAGGAGCGTGATTTACTGTAAAAAAATTGGGAATTTTGGTATGTCCTTTCTCTAGATAGGGATCTTTCTTTCAATGAAAGTAATCTGAGGAGTTTTAGTGTACTCAAAAAGTCATGTTAAAAAAGAGAGGTCTTCTTCAAGTCAGTGCTAATTTGGGTTAATGGGGTAAATGACTGAGTTCCTGTGGTTACAGCAAATCAGACATTGGTAAAAACAAGAAATGAGTGGAAATAATTTTGGGAATAAAAGAGGGGAGACAAATACAAAAAGTTAAGATACAGAAAACACAAGGGGAATAATGAGGGAAGAGGCCTCACCTGGCCGTGAAACTGCATGTTATTTAAATCTCCCATCATTTTTGAGCCTTTAAAAATTATAAAAATGGCTATAATTCCTAAACAGTTTATGGAATCATTTTGGGCAAATCTGCTGAATTAAAGCTGAAAGTCAGCACTTCACTTAAAGTGGTGTACAGAGGAAATAAAACTACAAGAAACGTGCCCGTGTCCCAAAATGTATGGACCTAACTCTACAAGGAAATTATAACACAATTCAGCACTTTTTTCTAGTTCTTTTTGTAATTTTGTGCAGTCCCTTTTTTTGCTTTTATTTCGTGTGCACATATTTTCATAGTGTACCGTACAAAATTACAAAAAGAACTAGAAAAAAGTGCTGAATTGTGTTATAATTTTCTTTTACCCCTTGTTACACATAACATTTTGGTGGTGTTTAAAAAAAAGTAGACCTCTTGGCTTGAACTTATTTCCCATCCTCAGCTATCATGGTGAGGAGTTGCTTGAAATGATATGTAGAAGTCATTCAAGAGTACCAAATCTGAGCAGACACCAAACACACATCTATGCAAACACACAAAGCCTAACACCAAAAGGTCAGGGGTTTTGTTTTTATTGCAAATAGGTCAATGCTCTGTCACCCTGAGCCATTTAGAAAGTGTTGCAGTACTGAGCCTCTATGTTTTAGTGACACTTTGGTCCCAGCAGAGCCCTCAGGCTGAAAGAGAATCTCTGTGTATCCAACCTAGAGGCTTGCCAGGACAGTTCTGTCTGCACTTAGAGGGCAGAGAAGGGGCATCTTTTTATTTTTTTATTTCCTTTGGCTTTCTCTAGTTTTTGCAGCTTTATTTAAAATCACAGAGAAATGTTCTTCTTAAAGCAAGGTTTACAACAATAGGATTTTCAAATTGCATGTCCTTACATGTCCGTACAAGAATGATGGACATCATCAGTCAGTAATTTGGGTTTATGTGTACTTAATTGCTGTTATTTAAGGGTCTTTTAATAGAAACTTATTTTTTCCAAATATCAGTCTGAAAAGAGTGACAAAAATATTGAACTATTGAACTGAAAAGATGCCACTGACAGTCCAGAAATGTGAACAATGAATGCACAAAGTACAAAGTAAATACAGGAGCCACGTAACACAACATGTTTCACAGGGTCCAGAAAGATCTATCTGGGTTCTGACGTTTCACTGCTTGAATCCAGGCAGCCCTCCTCTCAGTTTGAGCCGAAAAACAATGGAAAGACACTGTGTGTGTGTGTGTGTGTGTGTGTGTGTGTGTGTGTGTGTGTAACTGTAGCTGTTGCAGCCAAATGCTGCACAATAGTGTGATATTATATTTAATTTCAGCAGAAAACTCTGTACTGTTCAATGCATTGGAGTAGAATTAC
>VUQH01032116.1:9386-19594 GCA_015106775.1 Etroplus canarensis
GGGGCTCAATACAGTATTAATGCCTATGGATTTAGAATGGGATGTCTTAACAGCTCCTCTGAGTGTAATATGTAGGTGGCTCAATACTTTTGTCCACATAGTGTACCTACACAAATTAATCACCATGAATCCCAGATTACGCATGCATAGTGTGAAGCTGATAACAGTACTGCAGTCATATGCAATTTCCCCCCTGGGAGAAAGAAAAGATTCTGATTCACTCAAATTAACGACAAAATGTTATGCTATTGTAATAATACCGTTAAAATTTTCCCAGTAGGTGTTGCACTGAGCATAACTAGAGAGAAATGACAGGAAAAGCTTAGTTTTTGTCAGAGCTTTTTTTGTTGTTCGTTCATGTCAGCCAATCCAGCTGTGTGTGAGGATCAGACCCATACCTGTTACAAAACAAGCAGGTGGAATCCTTAGTTGGTACATCCCTGTTTAACTAACTTTTTATTTCTGCAGTGAAACAAACTACTACCACAACTACTACCCCTTCTACCTCAAAGAAGCCAATAGGTACGGTTCCTTTTTTAAGCTTAAAACCTTAAAGAACTAAATATAAATATTTAAAAAAAGCCCTGCAATATAGGTTAGGGTGGTAGCTGCTTAGAATCAGAATACTTTAATAATCCCAGATGTTCTGTTCTGCCTGCAGGAGGATGTGTTAATCCAAAAGAGGGAAATCCTGACTTGTTGGTGAGCACAGCGCCTCCATATACACACATGGTTACAGTGAATCTCCAGTGCAGCGAAGGATACCAGTTGGACGGCTCGCCTTCCCAGAAATGTGAAGCAAATGGCGAATGGTCACCGGGAATTCCAAAATGTATACGTAAGTCCTAAATAATAACTAATCACAAGTGATTAGTTATATCAGATAAGGTGCTACATGCTATATATATTTTTTTTAGTTTGTTTGAAATTAAAACTACATTTTTCTTTTATTAATTGGGTTAAAGTACATTTTTATAGAACAACTGTTTAAAAACCTTTTTCCACATTTTTTGAAAAACATTCACTCATAGAAATGTCACTTTATTCATATCTTAAAATGACTAATTTAAAACTCGAGTCAGCGTATTCCCCTCTTGTCTGTTTTTTTGTGTTTCACAAAGATCAATAAACATTTCCATAGATGTAAAGGGAGGATTGAAAGCACTATTTCAGTTTGTGTGTGTCACTTTGTTGAATTGTGCTATGCTTTCCGTTGTTCTTAATTTGTGTCATGTGTGTTTGTTTTTTGTTTTTTTAATAGAGAAAAGTGGAAGTAGTCATGAAAAGGTGGGCATCGGAGTCGGGGTCGGGCTCGGGCTCGGTAAGTTAATCTTTGTTTTATAGATCAGACATGTAAAATGATAGTGTTAATTTAAACAGAACTGCATGGTGATATTTCAGTATGTAGTTTATCATGTTTTTATTTGGATCAACAAACAGTGAAAAGTCACACATTCAGAAATTAGAACATATTGACATAACAATGAACTGATGCTTCACCTTGTTTTTTATTTGGATGTTTATGTAAATTTTTCTTATTTTTAATGGAATGGTTTGCATTAAGGATGTGTTTAAATAGTTGACTAGACTATTAAATTGGAACCAGAAACACTAGTTGTTGAGATTTTAGCAGTGTACAATGGCAGCTAACTGTTGGCGCTGCGACTCCAGCAGATAGCAGCATGCCTCTGCTTCTCTGTGAAAGCAAGTTGTAAACAAGCTACACAAGTTTGAAAGTAAAGACAGATGATGATCTTGTAAACCAGTGTGGTTTTGGACTTCTGTAGTCTGGAATGTTAAGTGTTTGTAGACTGTGTTGCACTAAACTGATACGTTACTTGCCTGATCAGAACTCTGCATCGCAGCATTGTGTGTGTGTGCAGTGTTTTGTATGGTGCCAAGGTCGACATATTTCAGATACAGTTCAAGTACTGCTGAAAAATATTTTTTTGAAGAATATGATTTATTGCTTTTGAAAACCAACAGCATTTTATGGACCATCTTACTTTTCTTCCTCCTGTTAAGTCACTTATTTGCCAGGATCGTCCCTGCTTGAAAATGGCTTTGGAGTAAATTTGTTCCCATTCTAATTTCATTTTTGGTATTTCCAGTCATTTATGGCACTATATTTGTTGGTTTTAACACTGAGCGTTTTACATCATCATCTTCAAATGTTAATTTTTTTTTTCCTCTCATTGAAGTTGTTCTTTGTGGTCTCGCTTATGGATTCTACAAGAATAAAGGGTAAAATGGTGTTTTATTCAGCTTTGCTAACCCTTGAAAGGTTTTGCCTTGAACAGCTTCTACATGTTTTTTTTACCTCTGTCCAGTCATTTATGGTGTCTTTCTCCTGTTTTTTTTTTTCCGACTTTTTATTTGTGTCCTAATAAGCACTTCCCCCCTCTTATTCTGACAGATTCTAATTAATCTTTGTTACTCAGCAGTAGTTTCTTTTTGTCCATACTTTCTGCTAGTTTAGTGTTGCATGTTGAAACTTCGTGCTGTTGCAAGCTTCTTGGCTAATGTCTTTCTCTACCAATGTTAGTGTGCTCGTAAACTCAAAATACTTTCATGCACAGAGCTGCAGCTCTCTTAGTAGCTCTGCCTGGAATTTCTTATACTCAGTGTCATGTATGTTGCTGCAAAGTTGTCTTTTCATCTATTTCCTTTTCCGATACTTGTCATGAATTTACATGACAGCTGTCAGTGATGGCGTGACATAAAACTGTTTCATTTGCATTAGCTTAAGTACCACACCCAATTCCCAAATTAAGTTTTAGGGCTCTCAAAATGGAAAAAAAATATTGATTATTAGTGTTATTAAAAGGATAAAAATGCACAAGTTTGTACTATTTGAATATTGCATTACATTAACAAGAGATCTACATACCTGCAAATGACAAAATATGCAGAAATAACAGACATTCAACACACTGAGCAACCTCCAGTGTGTAAGGAATTAATCTTTTGCTCAACCTCATACTAGAATGATCAATTGGTTATTGGGTCACATGGATAAGATTCCTCCTGTGTTTCCATGTCTACTGATCAAATTCTAATGATTTCCAGACAGAAAAAACTTTTTTAAATTTATTTGTGGTGTTTTACACATAAGCTACAACAATAAAGTATGCTAATGTTATGCACATA
The DNA here is from genome assembly GCA_015106775.1 of Etroplus canarensis. Taxonomy (NCBI): domain Eukaryota; kingdom Metazoa; phylum Chordata; class Actinopteri; order Cichliformes; family Cichlidae; genus Etroplus; species Etroplus canarensis. The sequence goes on from VUQH01032116.1 coordinate 12,537, forward strand.
CATTTTACATATAAAAAGAAGTATGGATTTAAAGAATGAAGAGATCAGCTGTAGACCAATAGTGTATATCTTTTACAAACCAGAATAAGATGATAATAGGAAACGGAGAGCATATGGTATCTACTCTTAGCACAAGTAGATGTCATTGGTTTGAGTTTTCTACTGGTTAAATTTACATGGAAAAAGGAAGTAGGCGTCACTGGTATGACACATTTCTGGTGTGTCAAACACATTTGATTTCCTGTTATGTTAGTAGTTTTTAATATGTCAACTCTAACTTTTTGTATATGGAAGTAACTTCCAAGTCTTAAACTTGGGTGTTTCCCCTTGAGTGACTGCAATGGAGTGGTGGTGGGGTCCAAGAAGCACATTTCCCTGTCAGCGTCAGTGGGTTTTTTGTTTTTGTACTCCCTTGGCCAAAATTCAACAATTTGTCTTCGGATCACGTAATGGGAAAAGTATTGGGCCATTTACAGTACATGTTACACCTACAAGACCTTCTGTGACGTCCCATTCTAAATCTACAAGGCAGTAGTGTGTGGGAGCTGTTTCTCCCTTGGAGTTATAACAGCTTCCACTGTTGTGGGAAGCCTTTCTAGAAGATTTTGGGTGTGTTTCTGTGGAAATTTTTGCTCTTTCATCCAGAAAGAAGGCGATTTGTGAAGTCAGACACTGATGTTGGATGAGAGGGCCTTGCTTGCAGTCTCTATTCTAGTACATCCCAGAGGGGTTTGATGGCGTTAAAGTCAGGGCTCTGTGTGAGGCAGTCAGATTTTTCGACACCAAACTCATCCAACCGTGCTTTTATGGGCCTTGCTTTGCGCACTGGGCCGTAGTCATGCTGGAACAGAAAAGAGCCTTCCCTAAATGGCATTATCCCTCCTCCACCGAACTGTATGGTTGGCACAATGCAGGTAACATGCTACTGGCATTTGCCAAACTCAGACTTGTCAGATCAGCTGTCCAGGTGGAGAAGAATGATTCACCACTACACAGAGAAGGTTTCCACTTCTCCAGATTCGAGTGTTGATGTGCTTCACGCCATTCAGTCCAATGTTTGGTGATACAAGCCACGGAAACCCATGCCATGAGTCTTCTAGTGCACAGTTTTTGTGCTGATGTTAATATCAGAGGTGGTCTAGATCTCTGCAGTTATTGGCTCAGCAGAGTGCTGCCTGTGGCAGTGGGACTACCAGAAATGCCTACCTGAAATCCAGGTTTAAGAGTTGTGGCCCACTACTTTTGCTTACATAGTGTATCTTCAATTCACCAGGCTCTGCTCTGTTTTGCATGTGGGGAAAGGAAGGGGCGTTACACATTGAGGGGAGCAGAAGGTGAAACAGACGTATATGTTTAGTGAAAATATTAGAAGAGGGAACTAGCTTAACCACAGATGATATCAGAATAGTCTCACAGTGCACTGAAATAAGACAAATTTAAACATCGATAAAATATTTATTATTATTATTATTATTATTATTACAATTTGGTATCTCTGGGGCAGTTGAGGGGAAAAACGCATAATATTGTCACTCAACTTCATATAAAAATGTAAAATTAAAATATCTGTCAGTATTTGGGTCATTTAGGGTGGCTTGCTTTTAGGACCCGAAATGTCTGCCGTAAACTGCTGGTGAAAAGATGAAGGTTGCATTTAGTGGCTTTTGTAGTTGCACATTTCTAACTGCAGAACCTGAACATTTCAATATTTATGATTAAAATATAAAGAGCCCAGCATGTGGAAATCCCTTCAACTCCATGAAAATCTAATTGGTTCAAAGTTTGGAACACAAAGCCATTTGATATGAATTTACAGTTCATGGTAACTTTGATTGGAGAGTTTAAATACCCAAATGCAATAAAGATAGGCTTTGTCTTTGATGTTGCATTCACCTGTTAATTTCTGTTAAACGGAATGAACGGGTAATATTTTGCATCTTAACCTAACCCACACAAATTTGGAGATTTTAGCTGTAAGAGATGACAGAATAGCTGCAGGCAGTGTTGGTGCTTTTGTGAGGTGTTCTTTGTGGGTGAGTGGTGTGTAGTCACGTGGGTGTTTCTTGGGGATTTCTTAAATCCTTATAGTTTCTTGCTTATGTGTAACAACAAAGAAAACAATAATGTTGACCAGTCATTACTGGATTACAGCACTCGGAGAGGCAATACTGACAAAGAGGCTCCTAAAGATGGAGAGGATGTAGCACTCTCGGTAAGAAGACGGATCCTCAAGCACACTTGAATGAATTAAAGTCAAACAAAAATGCGTAAGATTAATGTGATAATGTAGGCAGACACTGTCATGATTTCATTCTATATGCCCATAATGATAACGACTCTTTAAAAAAAACTTTTTTCTTGGTCGCTACGTAACCTGTGGAGCAGCTGCTTTAGTAATTGTCTCTGAAACATTGCTAATATTTTCTTCTACAGGTTTTCAGGTTTTTTTTTTTTTTTTTTTTTTTTTTTTTTTTTTTTTTTTTTTATTTTTTTTTTTTTTTTTTTTTTAAAATTTGACATCTAGACATCTAGACACTGGACCTAAAATCTTACAAAACATCAAATCTTAGTAGGAAAAACTTAGATGTTTTTACTCTGAAAATCACAAACATGTTTATCTAACGATTTTTAATTTACAATGAAACTATAAAGTGTAAATTTTAAAAACGTATGTGCAAATTTAGCAACAAAACAACACATTTATAACAATTCTTCAAATTCAAATGAAGGCAATGTCCCAGGCATTTTATTGCACACTTATTTGCAAAACAATCAGGTGTCACAATAAGATGCTACCCAAATTATAAAAAAAACAAAAAAACAACAGTTTATGTCCACCACTACACACAGGGACACATCACAATGTCACAAATCTCTCAAATCTCAAAACTCTATGCCCCTATCTCGTTCTTTCAGTGTCCTCACTCCCAAAACTTTCCCCTCTTCCATAGCAACCAAATGCCAAAAAATGTTTTGATTAGCTGATGTGGTGTATTTTACCACCAATAGAAGGGGTATGACTTTTTTTGTTTTGTTTTGTTTTTTGCAAGCGCTTCCCTTTTTACTGTTTCTTTCTGCACCAAACGCAAACCTGATGCGTAAGAAGCACAAGGAAATTGTTTATCATAAGTCTGGTTTTACTTGACCTATCAACATGATTCAAAAACTAGTTGTGAAGAAGAGTTTGCAGGCAGGGTGGAGTGGGTGGAGATGAGTGTCAGGGGTGCTTTGTGAGAGAAGGATGGTAGCAAGAATGAAAGGGAAGGTTTACAAGAAGATAGTGAAGCTTGACATGATGTAAGGTTAGAGACAGTGGCACTGATGAAAAGACAGGGGGCGGAGCTGGAGGTAGCAGAGTTGAAGATGCTGAGATTTTAGCTGGGAGTTACGAGGATGGACAGGATTAGAAATGAGTCCGTAAGAGGCACATCACAGGTTGAGAAGCTTGGAGACAAAGTCAGAGAGGCAAGGCTGAGATGGTCTGGACATGATTAATGGAGGGATAGTGGATATATTGGACAAATGATGTTGAGGATGGAGCTGCCAGGCAGGAGGAGAAGAGGAAGACCACAGAGAAGATTCATGGATGTAGTGAAGGAGGACATGCAGAGGGTTGGTGTGAGGGAAGAGGATGCAAGGGATAGGGTGAGATGGAGGCAGATGATTTGCTGTGGTGACCCCTAATGGGAGCAGCTGAAAGAAGAAGAAGAAGAAGAAGAATATAGTTTGAAGTTGAAACGGAGACTCAGCTACGCTACAGGCCTTTCTGTGGTCAATCATAATGGAGCCCTGCTGTCAACTCTTCCTACCAATTAACTCATTGGCTGTCTCCACAGCTCCATTTTTCTTCATTTTCAGTAAATATAAGCCAATTCAAGGATGATCCCTGAAACAAAATAAATGAATGAAAATGCCAAGCATGTGTGAGGGCACCCCGAGCCAGGTCCTCTGCTGCAGCTTATAAAAATGAGATGTGATTAGTATGCTTCTTGGGTCAAGGCTCTGTACTGTTCTTTAGCAAATTCTACCTGACAACACAAGAAAAAAGTTAAGGCTGTTCCCAAAGAACTATTGTTCTGTGAATGCATGCAAAAACTATCGTCATCTGTTGGAGCTGCAGTATTTTAGAGCTAATTGTTTGTGCTAATTCTCTTTGTAAGTCACCACCCCCTGCCTGTTATTATCAGAATCATTAGACAGAATCATTAAGCATTCAGAAGCTGCATGCCTACCTTTGTGCAAAGCAAATGCACTGAACCGCTAAACTCTACCCGGTTGCTTGCTGACATGATCAAGCGATTTTCAAATTATAGGACAATAAGTTGATGTAATGAAGGTTAAGGGCGTTTGCTAAGTGTTTACTAAAAATAAAGCTTGTGTTTTCCTAATGAACTGCAATTATTTCACTTGTTTCAACTGCAGTTTGTTAATGTTACCACCAAGGTGATGCCGCATGATTAACTATGTTATTATTGTTGTGCTACTGAAAAAGGTATTGTTTCTTCTTTAATACTGCCAAAAAATATACGCTTTAAAAACCTTGATGGAAATATTTTCATTTTTCCTGATGCAACAATCAAACTCATGTTCATCATTCCCATAATCAGGACTCCTGACAGAAAAACTGCTCTTTGTACTGTCTGTGCGTGCCATTCTTCCTTTATAAGTCCAAATAATGATGTCAGCGGGGAGATGTCTGTCACAGAGCAAAGACAAATAATATAAATAAAACTACTCTGGAAAAACTAGTGCAGTCTTACATACAGAATAGTGTGCTATATGGTGCACTGATCAGATATAACATTTCCAGAATGTCAGCGACGTAGTAGCTCATCCAGCTCGCGACCAGAAGATAGTGATAAGTTTTCTTGTCACTGGTTGGCTGTATTGCACAGACTAAGAAGAATTAAAATCCATTGAGAAGGTAAAGAGGTGTGCCACTGTAGCTTACCTGGTGGAGCAGGCAAGTTCCCTCTGCGGGGATCTGGGTTCAAGTCCCCCCCCGACTGTTACCTGTGCCATATAAATTCCCTTTATTCTCTCCCTGCTTTTCTGTATGACAAAGGCTTAGAAAGAGAAACATCATGGAGCCTCTAAAGTAGTAATGGGAAGGGCCCAACCACAACTTCCTTTCACCAACATCCATAATATCCCTTGTGGGAGTCAACCAGTAGAATCACTTTTTTATGATCACTATCTAATTGGATACAAGTGGTATACAACATGTGTGGCAAAGTAGGTATTAGCTGTAGGTCTACAAATCAAAAATCTGTAAGCACAATAGGAATAGTGACGGTGGAATGTTGTAACTTGACCTTTATGCTTTCCACTCGTAAAAAAAACAGAAAATTATACTGATCGTGTTGACAAACCAGGTTATTGCCCGTGAGGATCTGATGCTACTTCTAAGCCATGGCCCTAGTTTTTGACCAGCTCCAACCTAGCTTAAGACATTATTTTGGCATAAATTAACCTTGTGATGGAAAATTTGTAGAGGGAGGGAGAGGGAAATGCAAACCCTCATTTCTGAGGATTACGAGCTATACTAATACTTTTCATAGAAGCGATCCTTGTGAAAATGACAAATGTAACCTTGGGCACAATTTGAATGGCGACCCATCTGGTGATCAATGTGTGCAAGTTTCTCTAAGATCTGACCAATTCTTATGGAGTAGTAATTCTTGCAGTTGTGGAAGGGCAGATAGATGGCTGGATGCACAACGTGACATGGCATTAGGTTATCAGTCCTTCGGCAGGATGAGCTGAAAAACCTCCTGCTACTCACTATTGTGTAGGCCCTCTTTGATAAAATATCTTTAAACAGTTGGGACATGAACACAGGACCTCTGGGGTGTCCTGCCATATAGAGTTAGCAGCAGATCCTTTTAGTTTTGTGGGTTGTGGCCTCAGTGAAGTGAATATGGTTTGACACACGTCAAGTCATACCTTGGCGTCCCTTTTGTGCATGTCTAGCTGTTCCTAAACAGTTTTTGGAATGGATGATAATTTATATAGCATTTTTTAAAGCAAACTTCAAATCAGACATATGAACAAAAGGTATAAAGTCCAGACAATATAAACACAAATCCAGATTGCCTGACACAAGACACCAAGACAAAGACTGAGGGAAAGACAGGACTATATACACCAATCAGGCATAAAATTATGACCACTGAGAGGTGACATGAATAACACTGAATATCTTTTCATCATGGCACCTGTTAGTGGGTAGGATTTATTAGGCAACAAACGAACAATTTGTCCTCAAAGTTAATGTGTTAGAACCAGGAAAAAGGGCCAAGTGTATGTGAGCAAGGTTGACAAGGGTCAAATAGGGATGCTAGATGACTGGGTCAGAGCGACTTAAAAACTGCAGCTCCATTGTGGTGTTCCCGCTCTGCAGTGGTCAGTATCTATCAAAAGTGGTCCAAGGAAGGAACAGTGGTGAACCGCTGGAGTCCATGCCTCGAAGGGTGAGGGCTATTTTGGAAGCAAAAGGAGAACACAATGTATGTTAGGCAGGTTGATCATAATGTTATGCCCGATTGGTGTATACACTGAGGCTCGATTTGGGTGGGAGAAACAGAATGAAACAAGACACAGATGACAACAGTCAAGACGAGTCAGGGGAGGACTTACAACTAAACACAAGACACCAGGCTTAAACTGCTACCAAAATAAAACAGGACTACTCCTATCTGGGGGAATGAACAGTTTACACCTGGCTGGAAAGATGAGGGATTTAGGTCCTGGAATGCAAAAGGTATTCAAAAGGTGAAGGACCTTTATTCAGATGGCGTCCTGCTTACATTTGATCAATTATGTCAGAGGTACCAAATTTCGAAGAAGCATTTCTTCAAATATTTGCAGTTAAGGAGTTATATTTCTTCAAAACACAAACAGATAATGTGTATACCATCTTTATCTAAATTAGAGGAAATGACAATTACTAACTTAGAAGGGAAGGGTCAAATGTCTAAATACTACAATATGTTAGTAGCACATAGCACAGAATCAACACTAGATAAGTTAGATGCCTGGAGAAGGGATATACAGGA
>VUQH01032119.1:0-38377 GCA_015106775.1 Etroplus canarensis
CTTGCTTCCCCTCCACCTGGTTTCTTGCACACACAATATATCTACCTTCCTTCTCTCCATCATATCAGCCAGCTCTCTCCCTTTACTAGTCATAGTCCCTACATTTAAAGTTCCTACTCTCACCTCCACCCTCCTACCTTTCCTTCTCTCTCTCTGCCTCCTAACACGCTTTCCCCCTCTCCCCCTCCTTGGTCTTCGGCCAACAGTAGCATAGTTTCCACCGGCACCCTGTTGGCTAATGGCACCAGAGGCGGTCGTTGTTAACCCGGGCCATGACCGATCCGGTATGGAAGTCGTGTTATGAATCCGCATATTTGATTTGGCACAGTTTTTACGCCGGATGCCCTTCCTGACGCAACCCTCACCATTTACCCGGACTTGGGACCGGCACTAGGACTACACTGGCTTGTGGGCCCCTGTGGCTGGTTTAGGAGGATGCTTTAAAATAATTTGTTAAAAAAGAAAATTTCTAAAACTGACTCAAGAACATTAGAATGCTTGTCTAGTTTCATAATTTAAATACAAATTTAATAATGCAGCAGTGAATTCATCATCAACCTTCAAATTACAATCTACCATTTTTACGTGTATAGAATGCCTTTTAGCCAATTCCAAACTGAATTTAATTGAATTAATATTTTAGCTTTTAGAAAATGTGAGAAGAAGATGTAAGGGGGTGCATAATAACTGATAGGGGATTGTGTTGGCAGAATATGGGTCATACAAAGAGGGTGGTGAGGGCACAGCTGTACCCAGAGATGAACAGCCACTATTCACTTGGTGACAGGATGTCCCTCAGCATTACGTATAGCACACAAAGATGGGAATAAAAGAGAGACTGGAGATCACAGAGGGCACGTTGTAGTATTGAGATAATCTATGATATCCTTCTCCTTGTGGAGCTGCTGTGATTTGGTGAAAAATAAAAGAGAATTTGGGAGGACCTGACAGAGAGAAAGAACTGCACTGAGAGAGACAAATCCTGAAGAAAAAATCCCACTGTGATACCAGATCCCACAGGAAGAATGAGAGGAAAAAAATATAACAGCTGCAGTGTCGGCCAAACTTTAGCTTTGTGACAGGACTGTGGACTGCTGGAGGATGAAATGAAGAGTCATGAGTGAGAGGCCAAAAAGGATTTAAGTCAGCTCTGTCACAGTGTCATCATCCAGTCTATGAGGGTGGAGAAAAAATGAGATGGTTGGTGGGGATCACCCTTATACAGGCTTTAAATATAAATTTGCTCTTACAAAAAAGACAGAGTGTAAATCAATGTGTTGCTAATGTTATGTGCGTATGTCAAACAATTCCCCAGATTAATGGGTTTCCTCAACAGCTCCGTCTCTCGTTTTATCCCTCACTCTTTCTCATTTAGTCCATCTATGTCATGCCTGTTTAGGTCATAAAGCAGCCTGTTTACTGAGACTATCACCAATCTATCAGCACAGTGGCAGTTGGCACCTAAATCACAGGTGGTTTAATTAATTTACTGTGATTTAGAAACAGTGGAGAAGAGTGGGGCCCATCAGTGATGCAGGCAGTTTGCTGTAAAGAGCCTGCTACTTTCTATGCCACTTATTTGTCATTTCTCTTTTCTCCATTTTCTTTTCTATTTTTTTCCTGGGGTCTTACTGCTAATGCACTATGCGCTGTATTTCAATTTAATTTATCTAGTTGTAGTTCTGCAGCTGACAATTAACTGGAAAAAACAGATCATCTTTTTTTACTCACTGGGCTTAATATGAATACTCTCAGATTCTCCATTTTTCCCCAAGGGATCACCAAAGCTGATGAATGTGCATATTTGATGTGACACCCTTCCTGATGTAACCCTCACATTTATCCAGGCTTAGGATTGACACTACAGTACACCAGCATGCGACAAGCCTAAGGCTGGGCTTGTGTCTTCTCCTAGCTGTAAACTAGGAACAGTTCATGTGTGAAGCGAATGTGTAAATCATTGGGGTTCATACAATCATGTGGAAAAAAGCGTATGCGATCATGTGAAAAACTAAGTGCACCTTTTAAGCTTCCACAGGAAGCAAGAGAGTAAGTAGTAGCCAGGTGCTGCTAATCAAATGGACTTGGTTAACTGATCATCAGACAGTGTGACCACCTCTATAAAATAAGTTTTGCCAGCTAACTGGTCTGGAGTATTTAGGTGTGTGTTACCACAATGCCAGAGTTATTCCAGAAGTGGACATCCCAGCAAATTCACCCCAAGGTCAGACCATGTAATGCTAGGAGAAATTGCAAAAAACCCAAGAGCTGCACCTCAGACTCTACGGGCTTCAGTTAGCGTGTTAAATGTTACAATAAATTACAGTACAATTAGAAAAAGAGTGAACATGTATGGCTAGTTTGGAAGGTTTTCCAGGAGAAAGTCTCTAAAAAGAAACATGGCAGCACAGCTTAGGTTTGCATCTAAACAAACCACAAGACTTCCAGAACAGCTTACTTTGGATAAATGGAGTAAAAAACAGATTGAAAAAGGTATATGTTTAGCCATAATGCACAGCAACATATTTGGTGAACACTAAAGACAGCATATCAACACGAACACCTTATACCAACTGCCAAGCATATTGATGGAGGAGTGATGATTTGGGCCGGGTTTTTTGTGCAGCCAAATGACCTGGGCATCTTGCAGTCAATAAGTCAACCATGAACTCCTCTGTATACCAAAGTATTCTAGAGTCAAATGTGAGTCCATCTGTCCGACAGTTTAGTTTCAGTTTGGCTGAAACTTTTCACGGTTCAGAGTGTGTGGCGTGCATGAGTTAAAGGACCCAATATGCAGGAGGCACAGTGAGAACACAAAGCGAACTTTATTTAGCTGAGAAAAGTCCTTTAAAACTGAATCCATGAAGTTCTGAACAAGGCATGAAACAAGGGGAGCTGGAACACTCAAGAGAGAGACATCAACAACGCAACAAAATACTAAAGAGAGGCAGAGCTATAAAGAGACTAATGACTAATGGGAAACAGAAGGGAAAGGAGCACAGATGACAAAAATCAAGGAATCAGCAGCGATGACAGGAAGCAAAACTAAATACAATGCACATTATATGACAGATCCCAAAATGAGACAGGAAGTGAGAAGCAACGATAAAAGAGGATGCAGACACAAGACTGAAGTTAACAGAAGAACATGAATTTAAGAGGATTGGACTAAGGAGATACAGAAGAAACTAATGACAGACTAAATACAGGGTTTGAATTGAGGCTCAAATACTATCTACAATAAACAGCGTATGAAAATTAAGAAACCAGAAACCATAATTGAAACTCAAAAGCTTACAAAACTAGCATACAAAAACCTTGGACCATCAAAGGGAAACAGGATTTGCATGAAGAACAGAACTACTGACACTCAAAGATAACATAAAGAAAACACAGGGGAAGCAGGAATAACAGAACCAAAATCCAAAACTACATGAAACAACTTAGATACATAATGAGGTAAAAGAAAACCTAAACACTTAGAAAATTAAAAAAATCTCAAACCCCAAAACCATAAGACCCACAGATCATGATAAAACTGGGTTAATCGACTGGACAATGAGCCAAAGCACACCAGCAAATCTACAACAGAATGACTGAAAACAAAAAGAATCAAGGTTTTGCAATTGCCCAGTCTAAGTCCTGACCTAAACCTCATTGAAATGCTGTGAGAGGACCTTAAGAGAGCTGTGCAAAATTGAATGCGCACCAGCCTCAATGAACTGAAGCAACTCCAAAAAGAAGAGTGGGCAAAATTCCTCCACAATGATGTAAGAGACTGATAAAGTCCAGTTACTTCACTGACCTAATATTAAAGTTATGTCATCTGGACTAAAGTTGACATGACTGTCAACTGGTTCCACACATAGCATCCCTATTTACTTTTCTGCTTTGTGTGTAACAAGATTGATTCAATGTTATTCTATGGGCTAGAAACAAGGAACAGCAGGTAAGATATGAAAGGATCTAAAACACTGTACAGGTGAGACATGAGATTCAATGTGTTAAACTGAGCTTTAGAGGTGCTGGTAGATACATTGTTATAGTTTAGTTTCCTTCCTAAGCTAAGGTAAGTCATCATCCACTGCAGAGACATGAGAGTGGTGTTGATTTTCCCACACAGTGCTCTGAAAAAAACAAAGGGAATTTCTTAAACTGCCAAATTATTCATTGAATACTCTTCCCAGCACCACATGCCACATTTTGGTACACATGAGGTCCAGGTTTTCAGTTTTATCTTTAAACATTTGGCATCAGACAGGAAACAGGAAATGTTTATTGGCATGTATACAGAAGATACAATCACAGAACATTTTCACAGCCTCTGGTGCATGTATTTGTTTCTTTATTCTCCCTTGGCCTCACACAGCACAGTGACTTTTTCCCTGAAATTTGGTCTGATCAGGTCAAAGCAATCATTATACATGAACCTTGTACACAATGTCAGTAAGTTTAAAAAAGCCTCTAGGGTGATTAAAACAGTGCATTGCTGCTTCATTTAGAGTCAGTCTGCATAATCTCGCTGCTTTTCCTCTTCATCTGCCCAACCCACTACTGTGCTCTTTGGTGTGACCTTGAGCTTGATTATATTCATGTAGACAGCCAAACCTGAGGCCGGCAGTTTCTTATGAACCTGTGTGTGAATAATTTTTAATGGTACAGTGACTAACAGAGACAATTTGTCACACCAGAACAAACAGCTGCTCAAGACACTGTTTTTGTCTGAGCCACTCTTAGACTGTATGGTTCTTATATCAATCATGTTGAGACTAATGTGTATATTTGTAGACCTAGTCTTAATAATTAGCAAAATAAATAAATAAAATGACCAGAGCCAGTGGATAAAATGATGGAGTGTTTTAAGCTGTGCTGACCTTCTTTTGTAATCCGTTCCACTGCCTTATTAGGCTTGGAAAAATAGTGCTTACCAGACCATACAGCTATCTAAGATGATGTGAAAAATGTAGCGTAAATATTCATTGGTTTGAAGTGTCTGAGAAAGTAGAGAGGGAAAGACAGAAGAATTCAAGAAACAGGAGGAAACGGAAAGTTGATTCTTCTAAAAGCTTAACAGAGAAAAGTTAAACTTTTCAAACAGTTGTAAGAGCATAGAGGTCAGTCAGTCAGTGAATAAATGACTGCATTAATTTCTATTAAGGGACAAGGTTTTATGGAGGAGTAGTGCCTTTCTGGTTGGCCTACAACAACCTGGCGTCCCAGTCTGGTTTCCCCATATCCAGCACCATGTGAAAGCGCAACATACGGCCAAATCATTACCAGCAAGTGGCCGCTCCATCCAGCCTTTCACACGGTGAAGACCGTCTGTAGTGGCTCTTAGCGCCATCCCTAGTATTACAGAACGCGGCGGATCTAGGGGAGCATACCCTGATAAAATAACCCAACACATTGTTGGCCTGGCAGTGTGAGGATTTGTGACCCCACTGCCCTATGAAGACTATCATCATCGCATTAAGTTGCACACCATGATGAGTTCAGTTTACACAAATCTTATACCTCCAGACCCGGGAGTGGGCAGGAACTTAGCTGCTGTAGTCAGTACCGATATCCCTAGTGGACGAACACATGACGATGCGCCCTCAAATCCATTCGGAAGGGGCTCACCCGATCTCAGCACCAGCTCCAAAAGGCACTTTTGCGTTGTAGAAGGTCATTTACAATGGCTACTTTCAGTGCTTGTACAATCAAAACTGATTCTAGAGCGAAAGAACTAGCCTTGTGTGCTGGTTCCTTCAACATTGGAATCTTAGGAATCCAGGAGCATCGCATAATTCATCAAGGGCCTATCGGGTTTCACAAAGTTGAGGATCACCATCTGATTACCTCTGCTTGGAGGAACAAGGCGCAGGCCGCTGTTCGTGGAGTCGGACTCCTCTTATCCAACTTTGCTAAGGAAGCTCTTTGTGATATACAATCTTACTCCTGCAGAGTCATGAATGCTTTATTTTCTGGCAATCCAGCAACAACTGTTATAGTGGCCTACTCTCCCACTAATGTAGCAGATGAAATCGTAGTCTCAGATTTTTATGACAACCTTCGCGCAGCAATCTGTGCCACTCCAGTCCACAACTTCCCAGTTATACTAGGCGCTTTCAATGCTAGGCTGGGAAGGGATGACGCACGTTTCCCCTTTCATGAGACATCTAATAAAAACAGCCTATATCTTGTGGATTTACTTGTAGAGAGCAACTTGCTAGCAGTTAACACCTGTTTTCAGAAGAGACCTGGTGAGAGGTGGAGCTTTCAGGACCATGCAACCATGGCTAAACAGCAGCTAGATTATATACTAGTGCATAGGTGCAACAGCGTCATAAATGCTGAGGCTTACAACTGGTTCTCTAGTCTGGGCTCAGACCGCTGTGTTGTAAGTATGAAGGTTCGCCTTAGCCTGCATGTCCCAAAGGAGTGTCTAAAAAGTTCTTGCTACGATTGGAAACTGTTTGCATCAAGCCCGGAACTGCAGTCAGGATATAGCAATGATGTCCGAAACCATTTCCACCACTTAGTAGAGAACGATTGTGCGGATGCTACCGACCAACGTTCCCTCTAAGCTGTGCGCTTGCGCAATTGCGCACAGCAAATCTATGCAGCACGCATGCAAGCGTGCAGCTTAGAGGAACCATTGCTACTGACCAATACCAAAGTTTTATGGACGCCAACAAAACGGCCATGGACCTATGTGTTCCCAGGAGGGTAGCTTCTCGGAAGCCCTCATGATCAAGACATCCTGATATAGTGAGAGCAAGAGACAGGCTGAACACTGCGACACGTGCAGCGGTTGCAGAAGGAAGCGAAGACAACTGTGCAGCAGTTGATGAGACTAGGACCTCACTGTATGACGCCTACGATCGCCTAATGGTGAACGACCTTAATAAGAAAGTTGCGAGAGTGGAGCTAGCGCATCTTAGCAGGCAGTACAGTGAAGCTTGGAAGATTGTTAATGAGATTAGCGGCTGCAAAAAGTCATCAAGCGGTCAGCTTGCAGGCGCGGGCCAAAAGGAATGAGTCACCAACTGGTTTAATAACTTCAAAAAGTTGCTTGGTGGCTCCCCTGTAAGCGCTAGTACCTAGGGGGAGGAGGTTATACCGAATAGTCTGAGCAACCTGGATACCAATGACGGGACCTTCACTGTGGGCGAGTATGAAGCGGTAAAGAAAGCACTCTTGGAAAAAGAGTGGGGCCAGACAACATCCCCCCAGAGGTCCTCAAAACCTGCGATCTTGAGGATATCATCCTAGCTTTCTGCAACCTTGCTTTAATGAACAACGGTGAGCCAGAATAGTGGTCTCTTTTCAACATCATTCCAGTGACCAAGTCAGGGAATCTTTGGTGCACTGATAATTACAGGGGATAAGCCTCACATGCATCACAGTCAAGATGTATAATTGGATGATATTAAATCAAATCCGTGGCCCCATAGATCTCCACCTCAGATTCAATCAAAATGGGTTCTGGCAGAATAGATTCACCATTCTGTAAGTCACATTCTTTCTTTTAGAGGAGATACAGAAAAACAACCTCCCTGCAGTTCTGACCTTCCTTGACTTCAGGAAAGCCTTTGACTCAATCAGTGAGAAAACTATGTTCAGAATATTAAAGGCTTATGGCATCCCATCAAGGCTTTGCAACGCTATCAAAGTGATGTACACTAACACACGTGCCAAAGTAGTCACGGCTGATGGTGACGAATTTGATATTAACTCAGGAGTTCTCCAAGGCGATACTCTGGCCCCGTTCCTGTTTATAACCACCCTGGACTACACCCTGCGGAAAGCCATTGATGGAAGAGAGGTAGAGCTGGGCCTTACGTTGGCTCGCCGCAGATCCTGGAGAAACCCTGCAAAGGCACTTGCAGATCTGGATTACACAGATGACATCATTTTGCTTTCAGACAACATCTTGCAGGTACAGAGCCTGCCATCTAGTGTTGAGCTGGAGTGCTGATGTTTGTTAATGACCAGAAAACAAAAGTGATGACGCCTGGGATCGCTGCTGATTCTCCACTGCTGACAAGCACCGGAAAACCTTTGGAAGTAGCCAGCGACTTTAAGTACCTCAGCTCCTGGATAGGTTCTACTTGTCATGACATGAAGGTGTGAAAGGCACTAGTGTGGGGTGCTCTGAACGACATGCAAGCTATATGGTGCTCAAGCATGAAAAGGTAGCTCAAAGTAAAATTCTTCCGCGCTACTGTAGAGTCTATTCTTCTCTATGGCAGTGTGTGCTGGGCACTCAGTGCATTCCTTCAGAGATCACTGGACGGCACTTACACATGCATGCTTCATACTGTGCTAAAGGTGTGTTGGCAGGAACATGTCTCCAACGAAGATCTTTATGGATACTCTTCCCTGAGGTGCAGACACAGTGGCTTGGCATCATCATCAAGAGCTCCCTGCAGGTCAGGTCTCCCTGCAGATACTGTGAGAAGTGACGCATGGTTTCTGCCACCCAGGGCGGCCAGCGAGAACCCTGCTGGACACCCTGAAGAGGGACACCGGGGTGGCCAACACTGCTGAGTTGGCCTCCTGTATGTTGGATTGCGCAGACTGCAGCTCGGCTGAGGCTAACTAACTAATTTTTATTGAATATTTTTCTTACACAAACTGTATAGCAAGTTGAAATCATGACTTCACCTGCAGGTAAGCTACTGTTCAGCAAACTTCAGTGCCTCTATTGTGCAGGTTTTCTCTCCTTGTTAAAATAATTGAGTATTAGCATCTACGATGTACATATTATTTAAATCAGTTAAGCGACCAGTTACCAGCACAGCTGTACATCTTTGTACATCATTCTAACCTGCTTTCTTCCACATCCATACTGTATACCCACCGATTCTGTCATCAAATGCCTTCCATTAGAAGAATGTGAAGCTCTTGCATCACCATTCCATACAGTTATGTTGAAGGTGGAATTTTTACCCGTTTATGTTTTCAGTTTTTATAAAGGGTGTTCTTTATTAACCTTTAAACTCAAACTTGAAAGTTCCTGCTTCATGGTGCAAGAGTTAGATATGTTTTTAAAAGTTAACCATTCTCAAGCTCAAATTATTTTCTTCAGCGCTACTCAATTTGAAACTGCCTCTTGGCCTGCTTCTCTTCATCCTCCAGTTATTTGCCTGAGAACTCCCATGGTCCATTGCTGCCTTCCTGTCCTTTCTTTGCCGCCAATATTAAGAAAGGATGAATTGTTTCACTTCCTGGCGCTCCCTTCTCTCCAGATGTAACACACTGTTGCTTCCTTTCTCTTTTCATAGCTGTCAGTTTCCCCCTCTGTTTTGTACTTTATATTCTGAGTATCCTCCTTGTGTCCTCCTCCTCTCTTTTATTCATTCACCCCCTGGTCCCTTTATCTGTCACTAATGCTTCCCGTTGTCACATCTCTCTTCTCTGTATGTCTTGTCCCTTCATCTGTCTTTTAAATCTTTCTCTGTCCCATGCTTCATCCATCTCCCTACCTCTCCTATCGCAGTGGGGAATACTGATAGCTTGTGGTCTGAAAAGGAACAGCCCTTAACTGCTACCCACAACCTACAACCTAAAACCTACACACAACATATAATAATATTTCCCATTTATATGCAAGACGTTGACTCAAGACCTGGTAATTGGCAAGCTGCCTTGTGGTCTCATGTAAACGTGCAATTTCATAATCAAATCAAAAGAGACTTGGAGTTTTAAGCAGTTCTAAATTACATTAATTTTTTGCATGACTAAATACAAGTGTGTGTGTGAGAGAGAGAAACAGCAGGTGAGTGACTAAGCATGTAAACTTGTTGCATCATGCCCTTTCCATTTTTGGTTTCTCATATTTCTTTTTTCACTCTGTCTTCCTTTCCCTCTCTTTTATTGTTGTTGCTGATTGTGCGGTAACAGGACTTAGCATGTTTAGACATGCTGGTTTACACACTTTACAGTAGGTCCCTATTCTAAGAAGTGGCTTACTTCTTCCATTTGATACCTTCTGCCTAAAATAGTAAATATGGTGTTTTTTTTACCTGTTGAAACTGCTTATAAAAATCCATAGCCTCCATAATTTACCCTCCAAATGTTCAGCACCAGCTTGGTCCCTTCATGGGAAAAGTTTGACACTCTTTTTTTTTTTTCATTTCTCTCCTTTCTTTCCCATTTATTACTGTCATTTAATTTGATCTGGCTTTATCCCAGTTGTGTGAATCAGAGCTTGTAGCTGAAAGACAGCATAACAATGGTAACATTTTAAAGTGACAATATGCTTTTCTTTATTTTCTGCCATTTGTACTGTTACAAAGATGGATGTTCATAAACAGTTATCTATCTATCTATCTATCTATCTATCTATCTATCTATCTATCTATCTATCTATCTATCTATCTATCTATCTATCATCATGAGGTATTTTATGGTCATCACAGGCAGAGCACAGCTCTGCTTTGAGCAGAGCTCCATGCACTTGCTCTGTCAGGATTGCAAAGTTCTGGATAACTTTGAAAGGGGTTTTTAAATTTTTAAGGAATGTTACATTTTTTTGGCCTTCCTTGCAAATAAACACAAACACTTTTATTCTGGATAAACAACAGCCAAAGATCACTATGTTTCTTTGTTTGGGCCACTTCACAGACTCATGTTGGGGCCCAGTATAAGACTGGATTTTCAGTCAAGCTAATACATTGTCCTGCATTGATAATTAGTTTTAGCGGGAACAAATGCATATTTACATTTTAGCTAAGCTGTTTTTCACTGTCACTTAGTGATGGCCAGATGGTATTTTACTTGCTGCATTACCTTTGTTTTTCCCAGACAATTTCCACTTCAGCCAGTGGCAAGAAAGCTGGTTTAAATCAGAGGTTCTCAAACTTTATTTGGCATGCTTCACTTAAAAAGCTGAAAAAATTCACACCCCACACTACACCAAAATGCATGTCTAACACCCCAGAATTTTATTAATCAGTAACAACAGAAAAGGTCCATGTTGAATTCTATTTGAATAAATGGACATCATATCAGTGCGAAAGCATCAGCAAACATTTGCTTGTTTCTTTTTCATATAAAAATCATATATATATATTTACCTTAGTTTCACTAGATGTTTTCACCTGATTGTCCATGCCCCACCTGCAGTGGCTCCCCGCCCCACCACTGGGGCATGCCCCACAGTTTGAAAACCACTGCTTGGAAACTAATAAACTAAAATGAAACTAATAAACTAAAATGAAATCTTTTTAAACAATAAAAACTAAACTGAGACAAAGTCACTCTGAAAACTAACTGAAACTAAACTGAACTGAAAATAAAAAAGCTAATTAGAAAATACAAAACTATAATAATTCTGATTCAGATGGTTAGTCCTTTCTTCCTTTACACAAAAGAGTTTTTTTTATCAAAACATTTCAAATTCCCATAAATGTTCAAGCAGAAAAGTAGGGTAGTGGTTTACACATTTGCCTCACAAGCAAAAGGTCCCCGGTTCATTGTCAGATGGGGATACAAGCCCTTCTTACCATAGAGGGTTGTGCCAGGAAGGGCATCCAGTGTAAAACCTCTGCCAAACTACCAATGCAACTTAGTCGGCTCTGGCGACCCCTTGGGGAGAATACAAGGGAGCAGCCGAAGGTACATTTTATGTACACTTTTTTGTTTATCATGAACAGAGTCATGGATATGATTTGTAAAAAATTTGATTTAGTTGTTATTCTTACATAGCGCATATTGATAGGGCTCTCCAGGAAACATGGTAATGTATATCCTGTATATTTCATTAAGCTCCTTAGTGTTTATGAGTCACCATTAGCCTCACTACATTGCCACACAAGAAGCTTAACATTAACCCTATTCACTCCCACTTTGCTTGAGGCATCTCACTTTCCTTGTTTTAGTCACTGGGTCACTAAACTACAGACTAACAGAAAACTATCTCCATTAATCACCTTCACCATCCTGTTATCTTCTTGATTCACCTTCTCTACGTTCCTCAAATTTGAAACTTAAAAAAAGCTCTCATTCATGGCTTTAAGGTCTTGCTGATCTCATCTAGTTTAACTAGTTATCACTTAAGTGGCAGCACAGAATACATTTCCTGGTTATGGATTTATATGTGTCTAAAGTGTCTAGTCAGCTATTCCCTGATCTGGGTGTCATGCTACTCAGGCAGAATCTGTTCATAGTCTTTAACTGGCCCTGTATAGACTGCAAAACATTATACTGCATTACAGACATACCTACTAAGTAACAACCACATTATCCTTTAATATAACATAAATGTATATACACATATTTTCTTCCTTCCCCAGCCACATTTATCAGTAGCGTATAATGTTCACACTAAACAGAGTAAAAGAGCTTTCCCCTATGCTTATCCCTGTGCCAGGAACAGTTTGCAAATATAATGAAAACTGTGAACTTCTGGTATCTTGTGGTGAATTATTATGACTGCTGCTCTCTCTCCTGGCTGCCAATTTTTGTTATATTTCATAAGGTTTATACATTACCATAATTAGTAACTGTCTGGGGGCTTACTTAGGTTCGCAATTTTAGAAAGCTCTACTTCTTGTATGAGGATGATATTTGCATGCTGCTGATATTGCTTTAAAAGGAAAAGGATAATATTGATTAATTTCCCCCGCCTCACCAAATAATGAGTGTTGTGAGTGAGAACTGATAAATGACAGACACCTTATCTCCTATTATTTTTTATTTTATTGCCAGCTATGGTTTGACATTGCATTTAGCTCCCATTTGAATAATGGCATGCTTGTCGAAATGTGCTCCTATATTGATTCTTAATGCAAGAGTGCACAAGCCAATCATCACACTACCTAGCACATTAATGCATCCACAAATATATTTCAAAATTTCTCCTCATGCTCATTTTAGCCTTTATTAAATTTATTCCAACAGCCCACTCCATTAGTGCATTTTCTTCCTTAACTGCCAGATGACTAAATCTCATCTCTTGGAACCACATTTACCAGCAACTGAGATGTCTATATGCTTTTTGAAAATGGGGATCAGCAGCATGGTCATACCACAAGCAGCATATCACCCCACCATCTTTAAAATGCATTTGTTACCTTTGTCAAAGTGTTAAGTACATCACGTGTAATTTTGCCACAAACTTACTTAACCGTTCTTAACCATTTTCATGTTTCTTGGAATCTGTTGGAGGATACATATGGGCTGAGATGCAGGTGAGATGACTGGGCAAGTTTAGGCTTTGAAAGCATTTTTCATCACCATTTGCTCCATTTGTTTTACATATGCACATAACCTTAAACAGAAAATCACAAAAATGTGTATGCAAGATGTGTATTATTAAACATTCACTGCTCTGTCTGAGACTTTTGAGGAACATCTCAGAGAGACTGAATGACTAAAAATGTTCTAAACTGAAGTAGCTCTTGAAAATTCAGGTTGTTGAATATTGGATACACTTCTATCGTAATTTCCAGACAAATTGCTCCAATAACATGTCCTTGCTTCCTTGGAGGATGTAGGGGAAAAAAAACCCCAAGCTGTGATCAGCTGCATTGTTTTTATTTGTTTGTTTTGAATTCATTCACCAAATTAGATTAACTTAATTATCCAGTATGGATGTATTTTTCATTATATCCATCTAATACCTTCTGTTGTTTTATTCAAGATGTAGTTGTTCAGGCAATTACTTGTTCATGATACTGAGGCTTTCGTGTTATTGTCTCTGACTGGGTCTCACTGTAGATGACCCTCTCATCCTTTAACATGATTAAGACCACATTCAGGTGAAAGAACAATGCTGTCACTGGTGAGTGCCATTTTTACAGAAAAAACCCGACAAAATGTTCCCTATTTTTAATCACATCAGAAATGCACTTATTTTCTTTTTAACATTGAAGTCACAGCACATCTGTCTGGCAAGGAACTATGTTACTGTGGTATTTAAGTAGAACAGACACACTGACCTTCTCTCTACTTGATAGAGAGCCTCTGTGACATTCAGCTGAATTGATCTGGTTGTAAAAAAGTCAGCTACTAAATGTGGGCCAGCAAATGTAAATGGATATACTGCCAATTGGTTAAGTTAGACAGATAGCGGGTATGCGGGTATGCATTGAGAGTGATGGGGAAATGAAGAGAGATGGGAGATTAAAGAAGAAGAGAAGACTGTATGTAGGTTTAGTCAAAAGGTTTAGCCTGTTGATCACAGCTGCAGGCAGAGGAGCCCTAGGGAGCAGCTGACCTTTGTGTGTGCATGTGTATACTTGTGTGTGTGAACAGAACCAAGCTGTTTACTAAAACTAAAGAGCACACCTGACTTAACTGACCTTTCTTTTAAAGTCCATCCGGTGCAAATGCTTGCTCTTTGGCAATCATATCGAGTGAGCAGAAAAGTGTGATACTTTAGTTGGATTATGAATGTCGCTGACAGCTTTTCAAGGTTACTGTAATGATATGTTTACAAGTACAGGTATTTCCAGTGAATACAGGACTCACATATTATCAACGCTTAAGTTGATAGGACAAACTTGTTTTCAATTACACCTTCATCAAGTACAAAACAAAATTAGCATTAATTTGATGTGGTGTCGCTGCTAACTCAGAAAAATAAATACTCTACTCTTCTTTTAGTTGTGCAGATAGTTGTGCACTTCTGTACACTAGGTGCAGTTTTGAGTAGACTGTACCTTTCCTTCTTATATTCTAGCAACTTGATGGGATACCATCTCTGACCACACATATTCTTTTTATTTATGCTCTCTTAGACAGTTTAACATGCATAAACACCAAACAACAATGAATGTATTGTCAATGCTAGAAAAAAATATGAAGCATTAGTATCACCATCAGTGCTCACAATGTATTCTCCTTCTGCTGGATGAAAATTTCTTATTGTACAGTTTTCCACAGTAAACCAGTTTTGAGTAGACCTACACTGTGAGGGCACGTAGTGCACTTCATGTAGTTATACTTGTTGGAGCAAACACACTTAAGTCACTCAGAATAGGGAGTGTAAATACGGAAGTGTGCAATTTTGAGACATACCATGGGTTTATATGTTCACATGGATTACATAATCATCATAGTTAGGCCTGGATCTGTTTATTCATTCTAGTGACTTAATGTATTTCATCCATCTTTCAAATGGCATATTCTCTAACCAACGTCAACTTAAAAGCCTAGATTTAAACTAAATTATCAAGATTTGAAAAAAAATCTGAGCCCTGCTGCACAGCTGATAACTACTTGAAACACAACGGTCACATTTTTTAAATTGGAGGCAGAGGTCACATTGTGTTTAGTACCAAGTTTGTTTTCTGTTGAAGAGCATAATTACAGCAAGAGTCCCATGGGAAAGAGTGAACCAGGCAGTCGGACATACCGTTACTGGAAATGTGGCAAAAGGTTTTGCTCTTCCAGACCCCTCACAGAAGGCCAGTAGTAAAGAGTATTTACGCTAGAAGTACTGAGGAGGCGTGAGAAAACACAGGCTGCTGATAGTTACAGTTTCTATTTTAGCCTAATCTCATTTAGACTCAAGTCACTTCTTGTCTAAAGACTTTGATTCAAGGAAGGTGGAAGCAACACCATGTTCATCTGAAAGAAATAAGCTGAATGAAAGAAATAGCATGAGGCACAAAAGAGCCTGCAAAAGAATGCAGAATGGCAGAATGATACAGAGTAATTGCAAAAGAAAATTTCATTATTTTACATCCCAGTCTGTTGGAAGGGAGATAAGACAGATCAATACAAATTAAGATGCTCATCATAATCTTGGAACCGGATGAGGAAAAAAATGTATTTATTAGAAAAATATGGAAGTGACTGTCAAAGAAAACAAAAAAGATAACAGACAGAAGAAGAAGAACAAAGGAGCAAAACTGGGATGCACTTGGAGCTGAGGAGATGTAAAGGAGTTAATGGGAAAGTGGAAAACACTTTTCTCAAACATCCACATATTTGTCAAATTAGATTTAACTTCTGAGACAGATGCATGCTGGTCTAACTATGCTTATACAGCTTAGGGGCTGATCTTTATTACTCCTTGGATCAGAGACACAGTTCCTCCGCAGTTAATGAAAATGAAATAAGTAGGAAACACTGTTAGCCATCACGTCTTGTAATAATTGGGTTCTCAGAAAAACCGGTGAAAGAGGATATAAAGAAACAGAAGTCATCACTAAGACAAAATAAAATTTCCCTTCAATGTTTTCTAGCTGGCATTCTGATTATATCAGGGATATGAAGAGTAGTGTTATTACCAGTTTAGAGAATTTTGTCAGTGGGACTAAATCAACTAAGAAACAACAGGATCCAAAGGGCTTTTGAAAGTTAAGAGTATGCTTTGGCTATAACTGTATCTGTCAAATAATGACCTCTTTTAAAATGTCTTCAGATTCATCCTTAAAGTCATGCTGCTTGCTACTCTCTTTTTTCTTTTCCAGAAATCAGGTCATTGGTTACAATATTTTGAACTGGAAGGGTGTATTCCATGGGGTTGAGGACATAGAAACTGCAGAAGGTAATTTCAGGGTTGTCCTTATCTAACTTCACACCTGGAAGCATGTGCAGCGGAACACTGCTCCCTCAGACATGGATTGGTTCTGACTGAGAACAGCTGACTAACCAAAATCCATGACTGTGTGAGCAGAGTAAGCAAAAGTCAGGCCAGGCTTGTTCATAAATTATGTTCAGTATGCAGCAATGTTTTCTTGTCTTAATAAATGCAGAATTTATGCCACTGGTTTTGTATTTTTTTAAATATGAAATTGTTAAGAACATTTTACATGCACAGTATGATGGTAAATGTTGAAATATAATTTAAAGCTGTAAAAGAGTAAGTACATTCTCTCAGAAGCCAGTGATATCTGTTGTGTGTTGGCCAACATTAGCTCCTGTAACATTAGGCACCATAAGCTTCTGGTCATAACAAACCATTAAAGCTGCAGCTAAAAGGCCCTCGTTGCACTGAGATGAGCATGGCTAAATTTAATTGCTTTTGGCTTGAAGTTTTCATTTGAAAGAGGAAGCTTACAAGCCAACATGAAAGAGAGGTTCCCAAACTGTTCAGACAATTATAAACCTATAGAGTTACATATGAATAATGCAAACTCTATCTACTCAGGAAGACCAGTGAGATATACTGAAAGCTTCAGAGCAGACAGTTAAAAAGAAAAAAAAGATTCACTTGACTTTGTTGATGACCCAGCTTTGTGTGCAGTGCTCTAGGTCCCTTCTTATCAATCCCAGGAGGGGAACTGTATATTGTTACAGACACTCGGTTAGATACATAAAAATATAAATTTAAAAGGCATCCTAGTCTCTGGCACAACTCTCAGAGAGTTAAGCTCCGCATCCACGATGTTACTGGCCTCGCAGATCAGTTTGTTGAGTCTGTTGGTGTCCGTTACTCACTGTCTACTGCCCCAACATACAATAGTTATTATATAATTATTTTTGTTTTGTATTTTCTGATTATTTTTTATTTTTATTTTGTTTTGGGTCTTTGCTTTCAGTTCAGTTTAGTTTTTATTTAGTTATTATAATATAGATGGTATTTATCAGGGGAAGATTTAAGGTGTTCAGATCAGAATTTACAATATAAACACAACACTTTGTGAAGAAAGATGAGTCACAATCATGTAGACATCCTGAATCTCAATAAACAGATGCACCAAAGCCTCATCAGACAGACTGACTGACCAAATTTAATCCAACTGGCAAAGACGAAAACTAAGAACATTTCCTGTATATTTTTATTTTATTTTAGTTAGTTTTTATTTTTACCAGAATTCTAGTTTTTATTTTTATTTCAGTTAACTAAAATTATTTTCACATTTCGTTTCAGTTTTTAGTTTAGTTAACTATAATAACTTTTTTGTCTGGAAGATACTGAAGGACCTAAGTCATCTCAGATAATACAGATAGCTCTGGCCCTTCTTGTAGATGGCTTCTGTGCGTGTAGTGGTGTCCAGTTTATTGTCAGCGTAAACACCGAAGTATTTGTCGTCCTTCACTATCTCCACACAGACCCCATTGATGGTTACTGGTGTTTTGGTGCTTCAGTAATCCACCAACGATGAAAGGCAAAAACTTTCTCAACCAACTTTGTCGAGAAGACAACTTAAATATTTTATAAGAAAGACTAAGGAGTTACTAATGAGTTACAGAAAAACACAGGAATCAAAGAAAACTTACACAAAATAGACAAAATAAATGGAGCATCTGCAACAGGCTGTACACAGGTTGGCACATGCGCACTACTGAGATGCACTGTCTCTTTATATGTCCTGATTTTGTCATTGACCTAAGATGTTGTTAAGGTGACCAGATGTTCCTCTTTATGTGTGCACAGCATTTTCATCTCTTGTCCCACAGTCCTACATATTCAGACAATATCCCACATTCAGAGTGGCTTTGCAGGACATGCACTTTTCTAAAGTCTGGCTTTACCCCAATGCATGTGAAGAAAGCAGGGAAGGCTACTTATAATAATTAAATGAATGGTCACTTGCCTAATGCTATAGCCATCAGGGAAAGTTACAAGTCACCAAAAAGTCAAATGCTTTGCAGATTTTGGTGAACATAATGCAAACTACCACATAAAAATGAAGTAGCAGTATATAATAGAGTTTTCATCTCTTTTGTTAGTTATTTTTCAATTTTCCACAAGGGGTGACTTGAAGTTACACAGTGTATATGTGTCATAACTAACCAATAATGCTAACATTTTCAAATATGGTTAAAAAAAAGTGTGTCAGTCTATGGATGCATCCCTACTGACACCCAAAGATGATTACAGACAGAGCAGCAGCTGAAATAACAGTGAAATAAAAGTGAAGACATGAGGCAACGAATACTATTGATTGACACCATGAGAACAAATGTAACCTTCTTTTTCATCTTTTTATTATGCATACTTAGAAGAAGAAGCAATACTTTTTTATCCCCTAATAGGGAAATTACACAGCACGTGTGATGACACACACGTGTTAACATGCAGGTATATTCATGCGGGCACTCAACAGAACTAAGACAAGCAGCTGATGAGCGGAAGGTGAGGAGAAACAAGGCAGCTCACTACGGGTGCCAGGGAGCACTGTGGAGGTTTGGTGCCTTGCTCAGGGATGTCTCGGCAGATCCTCCAATGCATCCAACTCACCTTGAGTAAGTCCATGGTGGGTCTTGAACTGGTCTCCAACCTTTCTCCTCCACAAGCCTCCAACTGCCACAGGCGAGTTGTTGCATCATTCCCAAGAAGACTCATGGCTGTACTAGCTCAAAAGGGTGCTTCTACTCAATACAGAGCACAGGGTCTGAATACTTATGACCATGTGATATTTCAGTTTTTCTTTTTTAATAAATTTGCAAACATTTCTACATTTCTGGTTTTTTCTGTCAAGATGGGGTGCTGAGTGTACATTAATGAGAAATAAAATGAACTTTTTTGATTTTGGCAAATGGCTGCAATGACACAAAGAGTGAAAAATTTAAAGGGGTCTGAATACTTTCCGTACCCACTGTATGCTTGCCTGTCCATCTAGCAGCTATCAAAAACATCAGGAAAAGTAAGAAGTCAACAAATATAATACATAAGGTTAAGGGAATAACTCTGCAAACACACGAGTGGTTTTAAATAGTCTCTCTCTTTTTTAAAATCATCTGAACTTGACTTTAGTAATGTATTTGTAAATATGTTGTGAATCAACTTCATTATACTATTTAGCAACTCTAAGATTTAACTCTTTATTGTTTGTGATCTTTGCCAAAAGGGTGAATCATGACATTTTTTTTACAAACTTTACAAATGTTATAAAAAACATTACCTAACGCTCCTCTGACAGGTTGCAGTGCACTGACCTCACCAGTGTTTGTGGTTTCTACATTTAAATTAATCTTACTGTGAGCATCCAGCCATGCCCAATATGTCTCTGTCCCTGTCGAGCAGTGGGGGAGAAAATTGAGGTCAGAGCCAAATAGGATAGGGTCCTTGGCAGGAAATGTAATGACAAGTGCAGACAGCATTTTTGACTTTGCAAGCTCTGCCGCAAAACCTTACATTTTACACATTTTCATTAGCTTCAGTCTTATAAAACGACCGTTTGGCATGTATTAGATTATATATTAGAGAATATGTATATATGTATTAGAGAAGGTAGAAAGGTGCAGGTGCAGTCTAAGCGTCACATGTCAAACTTGCTCATCAGCTTTTTTATTTTTGTTGTTTTTCTTAGGAATGAATTTGTGCACTTGAAATGCCTGCTGTGATCTGTTTGACTGCAGTCTTTGCCAGTGCTGCATACTTGCTGTGCTTGCAGTGCATCGTAAGGATAAACTACAACCAGTATACTCTACCACTTGGCAGATGTGTATGCTACCATATCTTGAACTGATTATGTAGTTGCCATGCTACAAGTTTCCAAAATAGACACTCAAATAATTCTGTATAACATACTTTGTGGTCACAAAAGTTCCAATTTATGTGGGACAAACATAATTGAGGCAAAATTTGCCTTAATGTTTCTCCATCTAACCTTAATTTCTGCATTTTCTGTACTTAAGACTTACACACAAACACTTCTTAAATGTTTTTTTCCAGAGTAATGTTTTCCATTCCATTAATTCTGTTTATCTCGCATGTATTCATGTGAAAAGAAGTGTCAAACTGATGAAAATGCTATAATTTCATGGCTAAGTTACTCTGATATATAACTGTTCTGCAGCTCTGTGGGGAAGCAGCCTCTGTACAGTAGTTAAATATTAAATTTTATCTTACCAAAAAAACAAAACAAACTGTGACATGATTTCATCTGCCAGAGAAAATCTTTTATTGCACAAAATCTTGGTTTTGTTTGTACTGGAAAAGACTCAACTTAATGGGTAAACATATTTCTTTTGAAGTTTTGAGGAACCATGGAAACAATTTTTGTGCCACTACTTTTATTTCCTTGAAGCCAATGCTAAAAGACAAGTACGCTAATTAGTTACAATCGTTAATCATAAGGCTAGAGTGCTGTCTCAGTTTTCCTTGCCAGTAACCCTTCCACGATGTTGCTGTAGACTTGTCAGTTGCATATCCATGATGCCAGTTTTTCCTTCCACCACATCTCAGAGGTGCTTTACTGTGATTGTGGAGGCCTTTTGAGGATAGTGAACTCATTGTCATGTTCACCAAAGCACTTTGAGATTATTTGAGCTTTTTGATAAAGCACATTATCCTGCTGGAAGCAGCCATCAGAAGATGGGTGCTCTGTGGTCATAAGAGACAGACAGGGTCATCAACAATAATACTCAGGTAGGCTGTGGTATTTAAATATGCTAAATTGGTGTGAAAGGCCCCAAAGTGGGCCAAGAAAATATCAATCAAATATCCCCCACACCGTAACACAACCCCCAACAGCCTGAACCTTTGTTGCAAAGAAGGATGAATCCATACTTTCATGTTGTTTATACCAAATTCTGACCCTACCATTTGCATGTTGCAGCAGTACTTCACACCATCAGACCAGATAACGTTTTTTCAATCTTCAAACTGTAGCCTCCTTTTCTTATCTGACAGAAGTGGCACCTAGTGTCATCTTCTGCTGCTGTAGCCCACTTTAAGGTTGGTTGTAATGAGTGGTTGTTTGAGTTACTGTTGCCTTACTATCAGCTCAATGCAGTCCATTCTCCTCTGCCTTCTGGCATCAACAAGGCATTTTCCCCCGCAGAACTGCTGCTCACCGGATATTTTTGTCTTTTTATGAACATTCTCTGTAAACCCTAGAGATGGCTCTGTGGGAAAATCCCATTTTCACCAGCAGTGTGTGAAATACTCAGACCAGCCCATCTGACACCAACAACCATGCCATGTTCAAAGTGACTTAAATCACCTTTCTTCCCTATTCTGATGTTCAGTTTGAGCTTCAGCAGGTCGTTCTGACTGTGTCTGCATGCCTAAATGCATTGAGTTGCTGCCACATGCTATAGCACAAGATACTATCACATTAACGAGAAATTGAACAGGTAGACCTAATGAAGTGGCCAGTCAGTGTTTTGTTTCAGTACTTTAGACTAGTAGGAAACTAAACATCAGAAGTTAGTTAGTTAGGCTGCCTCCATCCACTGCAGACTTCCAGCTTTGTTTGTCATATTGAAGTGGGATATGACCTACCATCGACGCGCTGACGAGGCGTATTGTCCATGAGTTTTTCCTTCCTGTAGTCCTTTGACTTCCAGTCTTCTCTACAAGGACAGTGGGGTGCGTTTATTTTTTCCTTATGGTCAGTTTAGAATTGCCAATTTACCTAACCCCTTTTGCATGTCTTTGGACTGTGGGAGGAAGCTGGAGCACCCAGAGGGAACCCATGCAAGCACGGGGAGAACATGCAAACCCCACACAGAAGTGCCTAGTGTAGCCGGCTGTTTGATTTGAACCCGGACCCGCTTGCTGTGAGGCAGCAGTGGTAGCCACTGCACCACCGTCTGAAGAAAAGAATGAAATTTTACCATCTGTTTTTGGGTTTTTGGGATGGCAAGTACCCACCAATGAAAAAAGCCACCAAACTTTGCCTCACCGGATCAAGTTAATGGTGGACATTTATTGTCTGTCTTATTAATAACATCCATTAGATTATTGCTTGAATCTTGGCTCACTCCATTTTCCACCATTTTTTAAATGTTTGGCATTACAGCAAAATTAACTTAACCTTTGGCTCTGTCATTGCACAGCCTTCACTATTCTCCACCATCCTCTCTGCGTCTCTGCCAGTGTCTGATTTGTCCTTGGCAGTGTTGCACACATCCAGCTGTTTCTCAGCTTTTTAGGAGACAGGAAATGACCATTGATCTTCATGTGCAAAACGGGCATTTGTTGACTTATTGACTTCTTGATTGACAGCAACTCTGGAGGAATATTAAACACCAAATGAGACTTACAAAGCCTAACCCATAACCACGACAAATCACTGTAGTCAATTATAGACCTGTCCAATTCAAGCTTAAATAGTAAACCCCAAAACAATTTAAATGGACTATCACCAGGATTTGTGGTCTTATATTTAACATTCCTCTTTAAATGTCCAACTGAAACCGCAGTATTGATATTTATATACCTTTTGCATGGAAACCTATACTTCAAAAAGTAAATAGCATTTCGTACAGATCTGCGTGGTTCCTAACAGTAGGGATCGCAAGCAATTGAGGTTGTATTGGTTTTTTTTGTTTTTTTTACTATTTTTAAGCCTAACTGAGTCAAATGAAAAAGAAAATGTGGTTATCAGTATTTCTGTATGGATTCTTTGCTCATGCACGCAGGTTGAATGAAGGAGGGACGAACAGAGCGCGCGTTTGGAGACGGGAAGCTGTTTGGTGGTTTTGTGTGTGCGCGCCTCCCCGTTTGCGCTCACAGCTCCTGGTCTCGCTTTACGGATCCTGTTTGCGATTCCTGCCCTCCGTGCCAGAGTCTTCAGCTGCCGTCTCTGTCGCGTCCCGCTGCCTGCCGCTGCTGTGTGGAAATCGTCGCTCCTGCGTGACGAACCGGACGGCAGACTTCTCTCTCTCCACCCCCCCCGGTTGGAACGTCAGCGCCAGCCCGAAGGGAAACCGCAACTTTTAAACAATTCCCCGATCTGCGCAGAGACTGAAGGAATACCTGACAGCTCCGCGCGTTGACTGAAATCATTTCCCGCTGTGAAGGCTACAGGAATGTGGACTACAACTGTGTGTCAATGGTAAGTGCTGCAGTGTGTTTGTCACTCCCCTCTGGCTCTGTGTAGTCGGTCACAAGTGGTTGTTGTACTGAAGGAATTCTGCGTTTCAGTGTCAGGTCCGCGCACAACTGGTTTTCGAATTCAAGCGTAATCTGTGTTTAAACCCTGTGGCATGTGATGAAGAAACCATGCCAGCTGTGTGATGTTATGGCTGTTTAAATACTGAAGGCTCAAATATTTGCTAACCTGTCCTGTGCTTTCATGCAGTGAAAGGACCTGCCTCTGCCCCTGACACCATGACCACAGACTTGAACTTGACCTCTCTGCTGAATGTGACAGATCTCCACAACCACACAAGAGGATGTTCCCTCACCAAGACCGGTTTCCAGTTCTATTACCTGCCCACTGTTTACATCATGGTTTTCATGACCGGGCTGGTAGGCAACAGCTTAGCCATTTGGATGTTTGTGTGCCATATGAGACCCTGGAGCAGCATCTCTGTCTACATGTTCAACCTGGCTCTGGCTGACTTCTGCTACGTCCTCTCGCTGCCTTTCCTCATCTTCTACTACTTCAATAAAACGGACTGGATATTTGGGGATGTTCTCTGTCGCCTGCAACGTTTTATATTCCACGTGAACCTTTATGGGAGTATTCTGTTTCTGACCTGCATCAGCATTCACAGGTACACCGGGGTGGTGCACCCGCTCAAGTCTCTGGGTAGACTGAAAAAGAAAAATGCAGTCATTACCAGTGCCCTGGTGTGGGTTGTGGTTGTTATAGGCATCTCTCCCATCCTTTATTATTCCAGGACTGGCTTGAAACGTAATTCAACCATTTGTTATGACACCACCACAGAGGATGAGTTACCAGGTTATTTTATCTACAGCATGACTTTGACTGTGTTTGGGTTCTGTATTCCATTTATTATCATTTTTTGTTGCTATGGCATGATTGTCAAAGCATTAATCTGCAATGATATGAACAATGCGCCCCTGCGGCAGAAATCCATTCACCTAGTTATCATAGTACTTGCAGTTTTTGCCGTCTCCTACTTGCCTTTCCATGTGATGAAGAACCTCAACATGAGGGCTAGGCTGTACTTCCAGAGCCCTGACATGTGTGAGTTTAATAACCGTGTCTATGCCACCTACCAGGTGACACGGGGTTTGGCCAGCCTCAATAGCTGCGTGGATCCTATTCTTTACTTCCTGGCTGGAGATACTTTCAGGAGGAAACTGTCACGGGCCACTAAAAAGCCCTCTAGGAAAGGGGACAATGCCCTACAGTCCAAGAGTGAGGAAACAGCGCTCAACAGCCTAGCTGAGTATGTGGAGAATGGGGACCGGAGGCTGTGACAAGGCACCTCTGTGTGCTCTTTTAGCTCTAGAAACCATTTTGGACTTATATAAATGCACTGAGTGGGCTGAAAACTGTATGTAGAATTTATTGGACGATGGCTTATAGAACTGCAGGATAACTACTCTTTGTGTGATAACTATCGCTTGCTTGCAACTTGTTGATATTGATAAGCTACTGTACTGTATCAGCTTGTACATATATTGTACTTTAAATGATAGAACAATCACTGTTCTTTCTTATCAAGTCTTTAGTGTCGCTTACACTTTTGACAAAATGAACATTTTGATGAACCAGGCTCGGGGAAATAGGTTGTTGTACAGGTACTAATGTCCTGTTCATTAAATCGTTCAGTAAAAATAGGACTTAGAGGCACCGTCTGGAGCCACAAGCTGATGATTTATCAGTAGCTATTAAACAGATAAGAGCTTGTGCTTAAGGAAGTGTACATAAGATGATTTTTTTTAGAGGAAAAATTTAAACGCACTGAACTTGAGATCGCTGCATGGATGTGCCAAACACACATTGTAACGCACTATGATCATGACCTCTTGTTTCAGAGGCCTGCCTATCCCTGCTCGTTTTTTTCTCCATCCATGACTGAAGGGGTGTGAAATGTGGTTGACTACTTTTTCTTTCTGACAGCTCTGAGGTTAAGGTCTCCAACGGCTCTGTTGCCACAAGCTTTCTCTCTCTTTTCCGTTCTAAAAAAGAGAAGAAAATATCGACAGTATTTTGTGTATGTGATATTATAATTAATATCTTTGTTTTTTTAAGTGTACTGTATAGACTGTTGTAATGTTTCAGATTAGTTTGTGTGATTTACTGTCACTATCACTAATCCCAAGCTTATGCATGAGCCTAGTATCGAATCCAGTATCAGTATCATCACACTGACTCACCACAACAGGTTCCAACTACTCAAGTGTTTATTGCAAAATAAAGACTATTAGCTTTTAAATGATCTTTCACACAGTCTTTATAACCTGCTTTGTGACTCCATCCACATATTGAAGATTTGTTTGTATGAGATACCTCGAAGTAAATAGTGCACTGTGTCCGTGTTTTGGCAGATAATCTGTTTTGTATCTGTTGTAAACATTCTGGAAAATTATTGTGGAGCTCTCTTTGTGCATATTTTACCCCGGTCTATGTAAATGTTTGATATCTGTACTAATTCCTTTGTAAATCTGTGATGTGGTCATCTTTAAGTGTCAAGAAAAGAAGTAAACCATTTGTACAGGAGATTTTGGGTCATGAGTATCTGTGTCATTACATCAATATATTTAAACTATGTCAGCCAGTTTAGAAATCTTGCTTAATTTCACCTTGTTCATACCAGCTGTGCATACTCTTGGTTAAATTTTCACAGCGGTCTCAGAGAACAAACACTGTTGGTTTTGAGTACCTTTGTGCAGAGCTCTCTTCTCACTGCTGCTCCTTGTTCTCATCACTGCTGTTGACTTTCAGTACAGCTAGGAGGAAATGAGGGGACGAGGCAGGAATAAAGAGTGGCACCTTTTTCTCCTGGCTTATCCTAAGACTGCTTTTGTGTCCGTCACAATGCCATGGAGCTATTGAAGCAGACAGGGGTGTGAAGCTGTCGCCAAGACCCTGTGGCAGCACGGTGTTGTGGGCACAGGAAGCCAACCAACCCTCTTCCCCCAAACAGAGCCCTTGAATACAAACGGCTTTTGATTTTGTGG
Source organism: Etroplus canarensis (assembly GCA_015106775.1). Lineage (NCBI taxonomy): Eukaryota > Metazoa > Chordata > Actinopteri > Cichliformes > Cichlidae > Etroplus > Etroplus canarensis. The sequence continues at coordinate 26,726 of VUQH01032119.1, forward strand.
CTTTGAGGTGCAAACTGCATATCTGGCCTTTGCAAATGTGTGTGTGTACGTGTTGTGTGTGTGTGTGTGTGTGTGTGTGTGTGAGCGAGAGACAGCCTGAAGGCAATGAAGACCTTATTCCAGTGGGTGGCTGTTGTAGCCGTTATTTGTAATAATATCTATGTTTTTGCATGTTTGTACTATGCTCCACACTCTGTGCACATGTGATTAGATGAAAGGAACGGTTAGATTCAGCCAAAGCCGAATTTCACGCCAACATCGGTGCTTTTAAGTTTGAGTGTCAAATCTTGACTTGCAAAGAGAAGAGTTGGGATACTTGCCAATATCTCCTCCCTCCTTTCATATCCACCTTTCACCTCTTTTCTCTAACATCCTCCTCTCTCTTTTCTTAATTTAGAATTAGAAAAAAAAAACCTTTATTCACTCCACTTTACTGCCCTGAGGGGAATGCTATCTGAATAATTGTTGGGAAGAGAGTTTTAGTACAGAGGACAACAGAAGGAAGAGTCAAGTGTAAAGAGTAATGGCAGCTGTGGAGGAAGAAGGGTTGGGTTTGTTTTCCTGTAGGACACTGTTGGTGGTACAGGGCCCACAGAATAATCACAGTCAAGACAGCTAAACTAAAACACACAGCTTTGTTCCACGAAATTTACAGTGAGACCTGGCACAGCATCCATATCAATCACAGGAGCACTGTCTGTCTAAGCCAAAAACTATCACTAACTGCAAAAACAAACAAAAAAAAACATCAAAATGTCAGTGTGTGTCCCGTAGTGAGTAACCCAGGACACAAACAATCACAAGATGGCCACAGTTATGTGGTTAAGTTGCAAATTCTAGTGGATCCAACCACACCATGTGCCAGTGCTATAAAACCCAAAAGGCAATATAAATTGCTATTTATGTGAATTTCCACCTTGATTCTGTATTATCAGTGAATGAAGTATTAGCCTTATGATACTTAATAGTGACATCATATTATGAGACACCTGCCCATAATACTTTTTTATGCAATTTTCCCACTGGGATTAATAAAGTATTCTGATTATGATTCTCACTCAGATTTGTAATGCACTCAGTGTCATTCTTAAGGCTTTGCAGAGCTTCACGATACTATGAGACTGTCTGTTTGTACACAACGGCAGGCAGTTTTTCAGAGAAAAGTCACACAGCCAGTTATGCCTTTTTCCAGCTGCTGGAGCCAAGTAAACATACTATAAAACATTTTGTTCTGGGTCTATTGGTTACGGCACTGCATTACTGATCTGCTTTGATATTAACATGTGTTTACTTGCACCTATCAGTTATCATCCTACCGTGCAGTCCAATGGCAGCAAAAGTTATTGCACTTATATGGAACTATCAGGCTCTAGTGACATGTTTTGGATTTTATCTGGACTTTTTAAAATAGCAAATTATGGAAATACTTCTATTAACAACATACATATCAACATGCAGCCAGCCTGAGAACTCTGACTCTAAAAGCAGACCAAACACCGTAGGTCGGGAAAGGAAAGTTCACGCTTCACTGACAGTCAAAATACTTGTGAAAGGACTGACACTGTTGTTGCATGCCCAAATACAAACAAGTATGCCTATGTATGTGTGTGTCTGCGTTATAAAAACACAGATGACACTTGGCAGGGCAATTTATAACTTGAACTTTGTGGTATTCCTAGTACTTAAGTGAAGCAACTAGATAGATAGATAGATAGATAGATAGATAGATAGATAGATAGATAGAGTATCTCAGAATCATCTGATCTATTGGGATTTTCCTGCACAGCCATCTCTAGGGTTTACAGTGACTGGTCCAAAAGAGAGAGTATCCAGTGAGTGGCAGTTCTATCAGTCAAAATGCCTTATTGAGGTCAGAAGAGAATGAAAAGACTGCTTTGTGTTCATAGTAATGCAACAGTAGCTCGAATAACCACTTATTACAACCAAGGTGTGCAGAAGAGCTTCTTTGAATGCACAACACATCAAGCTTTGAAGCAGATGGACAAGATAGACAATATGTAAAACCTTGAAGCAAATAGACTGCAGCAGCAGAGGACTGAGCCGGCAGTTTGGACAGGCTCCCCAAAATTTTGAAAAATCTTTGCCTGCTCTGATGAGTTTCAGTTCTCCTGCAATATGCAGATGGTATGGTCAGAATTTTACATAAACAACAAGAACATATGGTTCCATCTGGTCTTGTATCAGTGGTTTAAGCCTCTGCTGGAGTAAAGGTGTGGGGAATATTTTCTTGACACACTTTGGACCCTTAGTAGCAGCTGAGTATAGTTTAAACTCCACAGACTACCAGAGTATTGTTGCAGACCATGTCCATCCCTTTATGACCACAGTGTACCCATCTTCTGATGGCTGCTTCCAGCAGGATAATGCACCTTGCCACAAAGCTCATATAATCTCAAACTGGTTTCTTGAATATGACAATGAGTTCACTGTAGTCAGTTGGCCTCCACAGTCACCAAATCTCAGTGATTCTTGGGGTTTTCTCTCTAATACTGTAGGGTCTTTACCTCACTGTGTAAAGTGTCTTGAGGTGACTTTTGTTGTGAATTAGCACTTTATTAATAAAACTATAATTCAACTGAAATTGAATTGAATTGGTGGAAGGTGAGACTTTCATCGTGTAAATGCAGCCACAAATCTGCAGCAATTGTGTGATGCTATCATGTCAAAATGGACCAAAATTTCTGAGAAATGTTTCTAGCTAATTGTTGAGACTATGCCATGCAAATTTAAGCCAATTTTTAAAGCAAAAGAGGGTCTAACATGATACTAGCTATGTATCTAACACACCTTGCTAGTATATTAAAAATGAGCTGTGAGTAAATATGTAAACAAAAAGACAAACAAAAATAACCTTGTTCTGTTCATTCAACCCCTTTTATGGGCTGAGAACTGTCATATGTTTTTCATCTTTTTGGTAACATAACCAATTTTTTCAGTTTGTGTATGTCAAGTGTGACACCAGCTCAGGCTCTCACAGTATGTATAAATTCTGCTATTTCTTTGTTACATCTTTCTTTCACTAGACAATCATCCCCTAGAGCAGGGATCAGCAACCTTTACTATCAAAAGAGCATTTTTAAAAGTAATTTTAGACCCAAAAATTCTTTATGCAAAGCATATTTGACCCTTATAATCCTTACTTATTTAAGCTATTTGTTGTTTATTATATTTTTATTTTGTTTTGAGTTGCTTTACCAAAAGAAATTCCCAACTCTTGGATGAATAAATTATATATTGTCTTGTTAAAGGTGGCACAATCTATTTATAAATGAGCTTGTCAACGTAAAAGTGAATAGAATATTTGACCACATGTGACTATTTATTTATTTATAAATAAATTTATAAATAAACAAATAAAAGCCTTATAGATTTAAGCATGGTAAAAGTCAACAAAAAATAGGAAAGTCCAGCAACAGATCAAGCACATCAGTATGCACTGAAAGCAAATAGATTTGCCAACACTGTTAAATTCTCTATTTTCTCCCCACTTTTTTCAAATTCTAAAATCCATAGCCAGGGACTAGTCATTTATGCTTGCATACATTCTACCCACCCTTTACTGAAGTCCAGTAAAATTAAAAGGATACTTTCAATTCAGTTCAATTCAATTCAGTTCAATTCAATTCAATTCAATTCAATTCAATTCAATTCAATTCAATTCAATTCAATTTAGTTTTATTTATATAGCGACAATTCACAACAAAAGTCACCTGAAGGTGCTTTACACGGTAAGGTAAAGCCCCTATAGTACAGTACTTCTCTTATTCATCTAGATTTAGCTCATACTGTCAAAGGACTGATGAGCTAATGCCATGCCGCGAGGCATCCACAACTCACAAGAATCACTCCTCCTCCTTGAGTTTTGGTCAGATTTTAGTTAAACTTGCCGACAATGATCACCTAATAGGTCTTCATTTAAATTATGCTCAAGGTCAAGGTGATATTTGTGGTGTTACGGGCATTTTCTGTTTTCACAAGAATTGCTACTACCAAGAGTAATGGTCTGCATTGCAATGTTCATATAATGAGTCTTTGCATGTGCCCCTCTGCCAACTATAATAATGCTATTTTTAGTTTTATTTATGGCATATTATTGTCTGAAGCTGGGTAAGGGCTGGCCAAGAACTACGGCCTTGGCGTAGGCGTAGCATCAAGCCCTGGCAGACGATGAAAGGGCAATACACGTAAGTTGGTTTCCCAACATGGTCAGCACAACTTCTGGCTTTTACTAGTGGGGAAACTTGAAGGTCAGTTTGCAATGTTCCACTGCTGATCGTGATTATAGAGGGAGTGGTCCTACTGGTTGACTGCTGCATTAAGAAGGTGTGGTTAGGGCCTTCTTATCACCATTACTAACATCAGTAATATGGTCAATACTATGACTTCCTAATATAGTTACATATTTTCATGATTTTTATGGCCACGGTTACTATTGACCATGTGGTCATACTAGTCCTGTCCAAACACTTTCATTTGGTGGTGAACAAGAGTAATTTGTCCTGGATTTGACTGTTTGTGAGCCTCCTTGACTTCTTAGTGGTTTTTAATTCTCATTAGTTTGTGCAACACAGCCCACCAATGGCAAGAAAACCTTTCAATTTATTTCTGTACTTCACACATTCTAGCATCCTGTGAATTGTGATGGATAGTATGATGTTCTGGTTTGTCAAAGCCACAGGAAGCCACTGGAGATGGGCAAAAAAGCTATATGTGGCTCTAGAGCTGTGGGTTTGAGACCACAGAGTTAATGGAATAGGCTGTGTTACATTTTAATAGTGTATGCATTCGTATCCACTGAAATCAACCAACCACATTAAGTACCATGCTTTAAATACAAAATATAAAGTTGCAGTGTATTGTTATAGCAAATTAAACCACCCAGCAGTGCATATGATATGGGTAAAATTTGGTCCACCATTGGCAGCTGGAACATTGAACTGCTGCTCAGAAATGATGCACTGGTAATATTAATCCCATAATATGATTGTTACGTGACATAGTGTTGTGTTTCCTGCTGCTGTTTGCTGTCCTTCTCGTTCTCACTGTCTCTCACTCATTCCTTCAGGTATCACCCTTCCAGCTCCTGAAGTTTATGGAGAAAAACAGCTGTCCTCACGTTGTATATCGAGAGCAGGAGTGCTGGCAAAGTAGACAGAATCCGTGCCAGTGAACTTATTGTGCTGTGTGTTGTGCTTATTTTTCTGTTGGAAAGTCTGTTTTACATTACTCATTGTTTAGTCCTTTAAATTTAGTTGTTAGTATTTTGGTTTTGGTTAGGACACAGGATTTCCTCTTTTGTTATAACATTAGTTTGATTTGTTTTTAACTCTTCAGGTGTCCAATAAAGTTATTTCTTCTCTTTGGAAGGACGTTGATTAACCTTTTCCATTAATTTATATTTTACTTCAGAATTTTTGTAGTATAGTGGCTTTCATTTGTATTTCTACTTTGACCTTCAGTTGTAAATAAAATCTCAGGACTGGTCATAATTGTGCCTCTCACTCTTTTTCACCATTGTCATCTGTAACTTTTAAACTCCTCATCACTTAACTAATCAGGGAATGTAACAGTGATATATAATATGCTCCAGTAAAAGAAAACATTTTACCTGCATACTGAGCAATGATTTTTTTTTTATTGCTATAGGCATATTTTGCTAATGATACTAGAATTTTGAAATACAAAAAATGTAATTTAGTATTTCTACAAACCCCATTTCTAGAAAACTTGGGATATTTTCCAAAATGCAATAAAAACTTAACTGTATGATTTATTAATTCATATGAATTTCATTTAACTGACAAAAGTGCAATGAAAGTATTTCCAATAGTTATACTGGCAGACTTAATTGTATTTTGCAAATATTCACAAATCTGGAATTTGATGCCTACAACACACTCAACAAAAATTGGGACACACTGAAAACTGAAAAGTGCACAGAATATTCAAGCTATGTTGGTTTGGAAGACTGCACATTAAGCAAGCTAATTGGGAGCAGGTGAGGTATCAGTAGCATCCATCAAAGGCTCAGTCTTTGCAAGCAAGGATGGTTTGTGGCTCACCCTTTTGTGCCAAAATGTGTGAGAGAACATTTCTCAATGCAAGTTTGAAAAGAATTTAGATCTTTCAGCATCTACAGTGTATAATATTATGAAAAGATTCAGAGAACTCACTGACATATCAGTGCATAGAGGGCAAGATCATAAACCACTGGTGAATGTACATGATCTTTGAGCCCTCAGGCAGCACTGCCTTAAAAATCATCATGCAGTTGTGGAAAACATAGCCACCTGGGCCGGGGAGTACTTTGAAAAAGAATTGTCACTTGGCACAGTCCATTGCTGCATCCAGAAATATAACTTGAAACTGCATTATGCAAAGAGGAAGCCATACATATACTCTATGCAGAAATGCCACCAAGTGCCAACTTCTCTGGGCTTGAAGTCGTCTTAGATGGACTGAAAGACCATGGAACCATACGCTCTGGTCAGATGAGTCTGCTTTTCCGCACATTTTCATTAAAAAAAAAATAAAAAATTGGCATCAAGTTCTCTGTGCCAAAGATGAAAATGAAAATCCAGATTTTTAGAGAAAGGTAAAAATGACAGCATCTGTGATTCTATGGGATTGCATCAGTGCCCACGGCATGGGTGAGTCACATGTTTACGAAGGTACAGCTGATATATCAGGATTTTAGAGAGACATATCCTATCATTAAGGCAATTCCTCTTCCCAAGACATCTATGCTTATTTCAGCAGGACAATGCCAGACCACATTCTGCCCCGGATACAACAGCATAGCTTTGTAGACACAGAGTGTGTGTGCTTTGGTAGCCTTCTGCCAGTTCAGATCTATCTCCAATTGAAATGTATGGCACGTCACAAAGAGGAGAATCAGACAATGAATAAGGAACTGTTGAGAAGCCAAAGTGTTGTTCAAGCAAGAATGGACAAGATTCCCAGCTACAAAACTACAACAGTTTAATCAGTTTGATTAAATAAATTAAATGATTAAAAAGAGTTTTCAAAAGGAAAAGTGATGTAACACAATGGTAAACATGCTTCTGCCCCAGCTTTCATTGAGTGCGTTGCAGCCATTAAATTTTAAATTTGTGTATATTTGCAAAATACAATGTTGTATGCCAGCAATGCTATTAAAAATCTTTTCGTTTTAGTTTTCTCTGCTAAATAAAGGTTTGCATGAATAAACATATCATTGTCTCTGTAGTGTAGTTATTTACATGTTTTCCTTAAAAGCAAAAGGTCTCTGGTTGAGTTCAGGTGGGGACACAAGCCCCTCTCTCGATGGAGGATTGCATCAGGAAGGGCATTCAGTGTTAAACCTCTGCCAAATTACTGATGTGGATCAATCTGCTATGGTGATTCCTTGAAGAAATACAAGGTAGCAGCCAAAGTTGCTTATGAAATAACATATCACAGATTTTTGTTTTTATTGCATTTCGGATGATATCCCAACATTTTTTTTTTTAAATTGGGTTTGTACAAGGTATTTCTACCTCTGCTAAAATAAGAGATATGAATAATTACTCGCAATGACTTTCTAAATGATAGAAACTCTCAGCAAATGATATCAGAATACTGACAAAAACATCAAATGAAATTCACCAAAAAAATTAAAAAAAAAAAATAGCACAGCAGCACTGCAACATTATCAGAATCAGAATCAGAATACTTTATTAAACCCCTGGGGAGAAATTCCTTGTGTTACAGGCACTCCGAGTGGCATTCATAAGTATCAAGAGAATAAAGAGTGAGAAAAAGTAGAGCCAAAACTATGCAATTGTAAGGTCTAAGTCCAGATCTTAGGGGGAGGAGCGATACATTATAGTGGGCAGGAGTGACTGGAGTCACAATCAGTAAATGCATAATTACTACAGGACCAAACCTGCAATAAGAGACACAAAAACAGTAGATGAGTCTTGATAATTAGTTTCATGAAAATCTTTTGAATGTGGTAATTTAATGTGATTATCCACTTTGATCTTCTGTAGCAATCTTTTTTGCTGTGTTTATGTATCTGGACTGACAGACTCACTGTCTGCAGCAGATGTACTACACAAAATTAATGACTTGTGAACAGAAATATGGCCTGTTGTGTGGCTGCTTGTGACATTAAAAGCTGCTTAAAATTAAACTGCGATGAGTGTCTTTGGAGTAATATGTTGGTTACTATGTTCAGTGTTGGCCTTATGACCCTATCAAATGAATTTATCATGCTGTCAAACATGCATGTTCACGTCCTTCATCTAACCCTTGTGTGGACAAGTACAAAACTGCTTTCCTTGCTCTGTTAGCGTACAAATGCAGTAAGCACAGCAGTGAATGGGAACTCAGAATTTTACAGCCTGTGGTAAAGTGATGCTTATGGTTTGGACAGCAGCCAGTACCACTAATAGTGGTGTGGCATTGTGTATAAGATGTGGAAGGATTAGATCAGTGTAAGAGGGTGTTTGAGACAGAAGAAGGGCTGTCATATTTTTGCTGTCACATGGCTCATGATCAATATCTCTGCAGCCACTCTTGTCTGGCTGGTTCTTGTTGATTTTCTGCCCCTTCTTGACATCGTTATTGATCATCTTGAACAACTGGCTCACTGGCTGACATCCACAAATGTACGTCTTTGATTTGGTACAATGAGGTCAAAAATTATCCCACTGAGCAGTTTAACTCCAAATAAGATTTGGAATTTTAAAAGTTTTTTGGCTTGATTGGTGTGTGGCCAAAATTTTAAGTTATTTTTCAAACATTATAACGAGTAATATACAGCGCTGGATATAACCACACACACTAAGAGGTGAAGTGGATTTTGTTTTAATAGATTTGCTAGTGGCATAGCAGGACTATGTGATGATAGCCTTGTCAGACAGAGCAGAGGCAAGCTGGACTGTCTGATAAAAGGTATGAGATGGGAAGTATGCTTCCTAAGTAAACTGAGGTTAAATTAAAGGGCTTCTGCTGCTTGGGAATACAGGGAAGAGATAAGATAGGGTAAGGTGTAAGAACAAGAAGCTTGGAACGAAGGAGATAACAAATGTACTGTGGGGATATGAAAAACTTAGAGAGAAAAAAACAGCACAAGATAGAAAAGGGCACATTAAGTCACTTTACCAACTGGTAGTATATTACAGTATACATGCAGAAGAGAGGGTATTAGAAAAGAATGAGGGAGGAAAAGGTAACAAACATAACAAACAAAGGCTTGCTTAATAGCAGGTTAGATTGATGATTTTAGTGACTGCACAGGCTTATGCATGTTCTGCTGCACTGGTCTTCCATTCATCTGTCTGTTGTCTATTGTCTGGTGCCCTTTACTTGAAAGATAGAATTTATTATTGTCTACATCCAAATGCACATTGAAATTTCAATAAATTATAGCAAAGTTTCAAGCAATAGTTTTAATTAAGAGTCTAATTGGAAGACTATGCTATGCAGACCTTAAATGGAAAAAGGAAGATGTTACTCAAAACAGTATGAAACAGCCTTTTCTCTGCCTGACGCTTGTCTGTAAGTTGTGAAACCTCTGTAAAGGATGATGAACTATGCACTCTACTGAGAGTCTAATGCTTTTATTAGCTGGCAACCTGTCAGTCTGCTCACTGCTTTGCTGCAGGATGAATGATAAAGTTTATGTACCAGCAGATTACATTCATCCTTCCATATTTATGAAGGTTAGTGTGTGCATTATAGGAAATGGGGAAAAAGCTTGTGTGTGAGAGAAAAGAGCTTTGCAACAAGCAATTTATTGGCATGACTGTCATGCTCACAGTTATGCTCTGTAGTTTTCTTCTCTGGTGTTTTCCTCTCCCCAGTGTCTTCTGTACTTTCTTATGTGTGAATGCACACATGTTTGCTTGCATTTGTGTTCATGCCATGTTTTTTTTTTGCTTCCTCCTGTTTTAATGCTGCAAGGCCATTTCCCTTGTGTGTCATGCTTTTTTGCTGTCTGTTTTCACCCATTTCCTCCCTTCCTTGCCCTGCCCTTCTTAGTTTTAACTGTCTAATTACCTCTTCCAAGGATGATATGCTTTTGGTTGGGTTTGTTTGTTTTTTCACAGGATTATGCAAAAACTTACCTCTGGATTGGCATAGAAATTTAACCAATCGTGGGACTTGGCCTAACTTATATTTTATGTACACCTTTTAATTATTAAATTCTGACATTTCAGTCAGTCCCATTGTCACAGGTGTATAAAATCAAGTACCTCACATTTCTGAAAGAATGTGTTTTTCTAAAGAGCTCACTGAATTTGAGCATGGTAGAATGCCAGTATTGCAAGAACTCAGTTCATGAAATTTCTTCCCGCCCAGCTATTCCTCAGTAAAATGTAAGTGATATTATTACAAAGTGGAAGCATTTAGGAACCACAGCAACTCAGCCCCAAAGCAGTAAACCACATAAAGTTACAGAGCAGGGTTGTTGAATGATGAGGCACATAAAAGTTGCATTCTGCAGAGTTCCATACTTCCTCTGGCATTAACATCAGTACGAAAGCTGCATGCTGGGAGTTTCATGGGGTGAGTTTTTATGACTGAGTCACTGCATCCAAGCACAATGCCAAGCACTGGACAGAATGGTGTAAAGCACGCAGCCACTGGACTCTGAAGCAGTAAAAACGTGTTCTGTTGAGTAAGGAATCATGCTTCTCTATCTGGCAGCGTGATGGACGAGCCTGGGTTTGGCAAATGCCAGGAAGCAGTTACCTGCCTGACTGCACTGTGCTAACTGTAAAGTTTGGTGGAGGAGGAATAATGCTCTAGGGTGGTTTTGCTAGGCTCCTTTGTTACAGTGAAGGGAAATCCCAATGCTTCAGCTTACCAAGATATTTTGTATAATTATATGCTTCCAACTTTGTGAGAACAAGTTTGGGCAAATCTCGTTTCTGTTCCAGCATGATTGTGCAAAACAAGGCATGGCTGGATGAGTTTGGTTTAGAAGAATGTGACTGGCCTACACAGAGCCCTAACCTCAACCCCACTGAACACCTTTGGGGTGAAATAGAATGGCAACTGCGAGCCAGGCCCTCTTGTCCATCATCTGTATCTGACTTCACACATGCTCATCTGGATAAATGGGCAAAAATTCCCAGGGACACAACCCAAAATCTTGTAGAAATCCTTCCCAGGAGAGTGGAAGTTGTTATTGTCACGGCAAGGCATGCCGGGGGTGTGGTGTGGACCCAAATGCAGGACCAAAACCAAAAACAAGGAGCCAAAAGAAACGAGGCATAAGGGTCCAGGCAGCCAGAGGAAAAAAAAAAGGGCTTGAGGCACCAGGCCTGCAGCACTGAAGACCGCCCCTGCTCGGGTGGTCGGGCATGGAGGCCAGCGCTCGGATGGCCGAACACAGTGGCGTGGAGGCCGCCGCTCTGGTGACCGGACACAGAGGCCAGAAGACCCCTGATCTGGTGGCCTAACACAGTGACCAGGAGACCACCGCTCGGGTGGCCGGACACAGTGGCGTGAAGACCACCGCTCGGGTGGTCGGCGAGAAGACCACTGCTCCGGCGGCCGAGTACAGTGGCGTGGAGACCGCAGCTCGGGTGGTCGAACACACTGGCGTGGAGACCGCCGCTCTGGCGGCCGGACACGATGGCGATGAGACCGCCGCTC
>VUQH01032120.1:0-16464 GCA_015106775.1 Etroplus canarensis
CCAAGTGTTTGACTGAGAAAGGAACTTTGTTCCACTGCTTGTGGGAGTGTGCAAAGATCCAAACCTTCTGGACGGATGTTATACAAGGATATACAAAGAACTTTCTACAAACACAGAAACAGTATGCAGTTTTGGACTTTGGACTTCTACAAGCCAGGAGAGCTATTGCACTATGCTGGAAGAGTATGGATGCTCCTACAATGAAGATGTGGATGAAGGAACTTCCTGAATGTATTGGACTGGAAAGATTAACATACATTGCCAAGGGCAAACGAAAAGACTTTGATAAACTCTGGGAACCAAATATAAATATGATGACAAATGAAAGTGTTAGATTTTTATGAAATGATTTAAGAATGCTGTAAATGTAGCCCCCATTTTCTTTCTCTCCCCCCTTTTTTTTCCTTTTTAAAAAAAATTATTTATTTATTTTATTTTTAATTTGTATTTATTTATTTTTATTTTTTCTTCATAATTTGTTAATTAATCAAATTTCATTACGTTTATTCAAATTGAAAAATGATGCAAGGTTATGCAGTTTGTGTGTGTAGTGGGTATATGTATGTATGTGTATATGTTATGTGTTTGTGAACAAATTTTGAAAAAGACAATAAACATATTGGCAAAAACCTTATGATTGGACTGATTGAAACACCTGAATTCAGTGATTAAGAGCTGTGGCCCAATACTTTTGTCCATATAGCGTACTATTAGATACTGATATTCTAAAGATTAATTTATAAAGTGATTTTAGGAACCATAGAACAGATAGTGTTCTCCCTATGCCTGTGTGGGTTCCTGCTGGCTTTTTCCCACAGTCCAAAAACACGCATGCTAGGTTAATTGGTGATTCTAAATAGGCCGTATTTGCAAATGTAGCATGAATAGTGGCCTTTTCCTCTGTTAGCCCTGTGATTAAATGGCAACCTGTCCAGAATGTATCCTGCCTCTCGTCCTGTGGCAGCTTTGACAGGCTTCATCCCCCTGTTACCCTGAACTGGACAAGCAGTTGAGAAAAAAGGATGGAAATAGAGAATAGATAACTAACAACAACGACAAAAAGGAAAGCCTGTCATTTGGTGTATTTGAAAGACTGTGTTTATTTGGCTCCAACAGTACAGTCATATGTAATGTCAACATGAAATATATTGTGTGAACACAAGGCTCTGCAAAGAAATGTCAACCAAGTGGGCAAAAAAAAAGAAATATCAATGCAGAACAGAAACTGAATGTATACCACAAACGAAAGAAAATGCGATCATAACTCCAATAAGCCACAAAATGGATTTTGCTTGATATTTTTGCTACAGTCTGCATTTTGTTTTGGAGATTATGTGGCAACAGAATTATCTCAGTAAGGCTGCTTTGCGATGGAGCATATAGAGGCGTAGGATTTTCCAAGTTCTTATGAGAAACCAGAGTCTTTCACAATAATGAGGAACATGGTGCATGTGACATAATTCTCCACCACCAGCATTTTCAGTCTGAGATGTTCTGATGACTAAATGATGGTTCATACAATAGTACCTTCATATAACCGGACTACAGACGCTCCTCACCAGGTCTTTTAACACTGATATGGAAATAAATGTTTGGCACTTCTGCGAATAACAGACTAAACTAAATTTTTAACTTCAACAAATAAACACAAAGATCAAATGAAATCAATCAAATAAAAAAATCAATTAAAAAAATTAGCTGCACATGCTAAGAATACAGCACCCTGTGAGAACAAATACTGTAACAAAGGCTGGAAATCAAATCATAACATGAAAAAAACAGACACAGAAAACTAAAAAAGTAAATATTACACAATGGAAGAAAAAGTAGAAGTGAAGGGACAATTTTATGCAAAATTGTAAATATGTAAAACTGAGATTTAGTTAATGGTCTGTGTTTACATGTGTTTTGATGCCTCCCGGTGAATAAAATTTTTTTCCAGATAGTGGTATACAGGGCAGCATGACTTAACAAATGGAGCTACAGTGATCACTTTAATGTGATATTTAAGCCTCATCTGATGCCACACGCATTAACTAAAGTATAAATTGCACTTTATGTCAAATGAGCACACACAGTACATTAATAATCCACTATACATATATCAAACTACATTCGATGCAAAGAGAGAAAGAGAGAAAAGAGAAAGCGTGAGAACAGGCTGTCATTGTTCAACTGTGTACTGTTGCATTGGCTGTGCCCATCAACATTCAGGCCTTCAGTACTTTGCTGTGATCATTAAGCTTTGTGACACACAAAATTAATAAAAGCAGGTGTATGTCATGGTAAGGCCTATAAGTTGAAGTGAATGCACAGTGAATTGATCTGTAACGTGTAAATGACCAAGTTCCCTAACACTATGCCTTAGCATGATCCAAAATTCTTAGTATCAGTGGAAACCCACATCAGAACTGAAAGGAATGCTCTTCAGAACCAAAATGCCTTCATTTAAGAAATCATAGAAAAATAAATAATGTACCACTTAAAATACTGAGACACACACAAATATATGCACAAAAACTTTAAATTGTTACATACATAAAATTCCAACAACAATAAAGAAACTGCTTGTGCAGTTCTTGCCGCTGCTAGAGCACATCAACTGTTGTTCACCTACTATCAGATAGCACCATAATAATCTATATGGATGTGCATCTATTCTTTAAAATGATGAGATGAACAGTACATCAAACAGAAACCTTGTGGATGTAAATGTTTTCAGATCCACTGATGGTTACTGCTACATCACAACATGTTATTATTTCACATCGGCTCTTACAGTAAATGATTCATGCATATTTCTAATGTTGAAGAAAAATATGGGATCGCCTTACATAGCAGCTACTATGTCAAAAGGCTATATGAAAATAGGAAACTTAAAATGTGAAACTGCTCCATTTATTTTTGCTCCATCTGATGAGGAATGTGACATAACTGACCACCATGTAGGCTACTGGAGGATGACCAGTTTGTGGTAAATGCCAAATTTAGCTTTCGTGAACAGTGATGCATTTTTTTCCACATATTTAAGACAACATATGAGGTGTAATAGGATCTGAAATACAAGGGACGGTGTCTTCAGCTAAATCTTACTGATGCCTTGCCAGAAAATAAACCACTAAACAAAGCTTTGCACGTCTTCAAATGAATGCTTATTTCCAGTATTTAAGAAAGCCATATCTAATAAACAGTGAACATGCAGCAAACTGACAACACTGTACAAATAATATTCCATACAACAAGTCCAGAATGAGAAAGTAGCATATTTGCAACAACGCTGGATGTGCTTTGTACAAATATTGAGATTCTTCAAAACCATGAGTAAGATCAGTGGCTGTACATTTAAGATGAATCTCAATGTATGCGCAGGTGAAGCTTGAAGCTACATGCTGTTTCCACATCCTGTAAAAACAAATATGAAAAACAGTGCACAACGTGGCTTTTAAATCCTCCCGTAGCTTTTTACCAAAGAAAGCTTCCCCTTCTTAAAAAAAGTAATCCTAATTACCCCAAACATGATATAAAGTTGTACATTTCTGATAAAGGAATGAATAAAAGCTTGAGGCACCAAAGGCTATTATACACAAAATACAAACAATGTTTAAAAATGAGAGAAAAAAAGGTTAAAAAAAAAAAACAATAAAGAAACAAAGATGATTGCATTCTGTCAATGCTCTCAGTAAACCCTGTGAGAGGGAGACGCCCCTGCTGATCTTGATGTAGATTGATGAAACTCTCAGCGACTCTCTTGCAGAGTTCGTTCCCATGCGCAGGATGGTTCCTGGGCATGTCTGTCCAAACTCAAATCTGAGTGAGTCTGTTTTTGTTTTCACGTCAGTGCAGTGAACCTGCCAAGTTTTCTCCCCCCTCTTGTCCGGAGACGTGTGGCTGTTAGATGCGCCACACTGATGATGGTGAGCCTCATGAGTGCAATGGTGGAAACCTGCTGATATCCACTGCAGGCATCACCACAATAAAGCAACAATAACCAACAGCTTTACTTTCTGGGGATATTCAGGCTACCAGCCATGGCGTGACTCCCTTGGGAAGATTAAAGAAAAGCAAAAACAAAAAAAAAAAATCACGAATTCAGAACTGTAGAGGTTTCTCTTTTTTTTGTTAGTGTTGTTTTTCTGCAGAAGCCATGACGCAACCACAAAACAGAGACATGTATGTACAATACATATAAATATAGTTTCAGTACACTACTCATGCTGTTTCGGGGGGGCAGGGGTGCAATGTTCTGCTTGGCACAGTCTTTTTTTTCTTTTTTTAGTCTTTGAGTAAATGGTGCTGCATGAATGTGTGGTGAGGTTGTTGAGATGAAACAACACAGAACACCTAGCATTTGGTGTTAGGGAGCCAGTCCAGATCCCACCTCATTCACTTCCTGTTTCTCCTCCTCCTCCCTTCGCCCCCTGTGAATCTGGCCGGGCTGCAATGCTCCAGTCTGAGCCATGCAAAGACTAAAGAGACAAGTTCTGCCACCAGCCGAGGATCTGAAGTCCACCATGATGTGGATGTGAGAGAGCGGACACACACTGTTTTCCACATGGCGATGTGAGTAGAAGCAGCTTAGAGCATGAAACTTGGGGACGGTTATCTCTTTTTGTATCATTGTACACACAGACTTCTTTTCTTTTAGACTTGTTTTCCCATTAAAAAACTATAAATACCATAAAAGAAGCATTATTTACAAACTCCATGCGTTTCAGGTTAGAGTGATCACTGCAAGAAAAACACAACAAAGAGAAAGACATGAAGATGGATGTTTTCACATTGTTTCATGACTGAGTTGTACATTTGTGGTTTGGGAGTGAGAATTTTCACACAGAAGCAGTACGCCATTATGACTCATTTGGCAAAAAAAGAAAATCCATGCAAATATAGAGAAGCTGAGAGCCACATGAAAAAACAATAAAATGGCACTAAGTGAAAAAAATATTAGTATGTTTTTCATAGTTAAAAAGATAATAGATCACAGTATACATTTCTGGCCCTAAATTTTGGGATAATTGCACTTCTTTTGTAGTTTTGCCTCTGGATACAACTATAGTGGATTTTAAATCAAAATGTGATCGAAATGCAGACTTTCAGCTTTATTTAGAAGTTCTGACAAAAGAACTGCAAAGGAATTGCAGGCATTTTTATATACAATCACCCATTTCAGATGGTCAAAATAATGAGACAAACTAAAACAATTTGTAACATAATGATTGTTTTTAATAAGTGGATGAAAATCCTTTGTAATCAATGACTGCCTGAAGTCTAGAACACATGGACATCACGGAATGCTGTGTTTCCTGCCTTGAGATGCTCTGCCAGCTTTTAATTATGCCACCTTCAGCTGTTGCTTGTTTGCGTGTCTCTCTGCCTTCTGTTTTGTCTTCAGTAACTGAAAAGCTGCTCTGTTTGGTTGAGATCAGGTGACTGACTTGGTCATTAAAGAATATTCCATTTCTTTGCTTTGGGAAACTCTTGGGTTGTTCTTGCCGTATGCTTTGGGCCATTATCTATTTGAGCCGTGAAGCACCATCCAGTTAGTTTTGCTGCATTTGCCTGAATCTGAGCATAAAGTATAGCCCTGTACACTTCAGAATTCATCCTGCTACTTTTGTCAGCAGTCATATCATCAATAAACACAGGTGACCTGGTTCCACTGGCAGCCATACATGCCCATGAAATTGTTTCTACCAGGTTTGACAAATGACGTGTGGTGTGATGATGTGTTTGATGAGTTTGGAATCAACTCCAAATGTTTTATCTGCTGAGTTTGTCATGGAATAATGAGGGAGCAGGCCTCACCTGGCCTGTCATGGTCCCCTGTCCTCCTGGTGCGGACCCACTCCCTTCTCTCTTTCTCTCCCCCTCATTACATCTCTCTGTCTCTCCTCTGTCGGCCTGGGCTGGGTGCCATTAACCTTTCACCTCCACAGCTGTGCGAACTAGCCATGCCTCCTCTCACACCGGCTCACCATCAGCAGGTTTGCTGCCGTGGGCTTTTTAACCCTCAGAGGAGCGTCTGGTCTCCGCTGGATCGTTGCTTATGCTCGCGTAAGCCGTTCGCAGCCCATTCAACCTCTAGAGACTCTTATGTTGCTTGTTTGTGATTACTTGACTTGTTGCCTCAACCTGACCACTGCTCTCTTCTCCCCTCTCAGACCCTCGCTGTCTCTGGACCACGGAAACACTCTGGAAACCCCTCCCCACCTTGAAAAGGAAGAGACTCATTCACCCAGCCTGGCCTCACTTTCCCTGGCTCCATTGTCTGCCACACTTGCATTCTCCTGCCAACTATTTTTCAATAAACCTGTTAATGCTGCTTCTGCATCGGATCCCTTTCCTTTGACCATGACATGGCCACGAACAACTCATCAGTCACGTGTCCCATTACTTTTGAGTCTCAGAAAAATGGAGGACTATATAAAAATAGCTGTAATTCCAAAAGAGTAACAAGTTTGCAATTGTTGTATTTTGTTTGTACATTGATCACATTTTGACAGCTTGATGTAAAATCCACTGTGGGTCCATAAACTTATAGACATAACCAGAAAATTAGATAAGAGGTGCAGATTAAATATAAATAATAATAATTTTAGTTTTAGTTTTTATTACATACTATGAGATTTTTTAGCTTTAAGACAGTCATTTTACTAAAATATGTTCTTGTCTTACCTTCTGCCAGCACCCAGGCATTGGTAATCCATCAGGGCCCTGTTTAAAGGGGAATAGCAGAAACAAAACAATGAGATCTGAAACAGGATTGGACAGTTTGCTGTTAACATGTGTAGAAATGATTCATATTGGTTCAAAATTACAATCAAGTCACTTTTATGTCAGACGTACAGATTACAAATGTCAGACATCTAGATATTTCTGAACCATCCAGGTAATAAGCACTAATCCTAAAGTGGGACAGGGTAACCCAAAATCTCCAATTCTGCTCAGTCAGCAGACTGAGATTCTGTCTTTTTTTTTTTCTTCAAAAACATCAGCAGGAGTTTGTCAACAGAAAGCTGACATCTTTTTAATTAGACTCTTTTTCTTTTTTACATAATTAAAAACTGATAAACACGAGCAGCCTGTGAGCAGCTAATTGCTGTCTCATAGCAAATACTATCATAGGAACATATACATACACTGGCCACTTCATTAGGTATAGTTTTTCAACTGCACATTAACAGTTATCTAATCAGTCAATCACATCGCAGCAATTCAATGCATTTATGTAGGCATGGTCAAGATGACCTGCTGAAGTTCAAACTGAGTATTAGAATGGGAGAAGAAAGGTTATTTAAATGACTTTGAATGTGACATGTTTGTTGGTGGAGTCAAGAGTATTTCAGAAACTGCTGACCTACTTGGATTTTCTCATACAACTATCTCTAGCTTTTAGAGCGAATGGTCCAAAAAAAAAAAGAAAATGGCCAAATACCATCAGTTCTCTGTTTTTAGTCCAGACATTAGAGAAGCATGGTCATACTGCTTCAAGCTGATAGGAAGGCAACAGTAACACAAATAAGCACTTGTCACAACCAAGGTATCCAGAAAACTTGAAGCAGATGGGCAACAGCAGCAGAAGACCACACCAGGTGCCATTCCTGTCAGTTAAGAACAGGAAATTGTGGCTACAGTTCACATGGGCTCACCAAAAATGAACAACATACGATTGGAAAAATGTTACCTGATGAGTCTCTCAACTTTTGCTGCAGCGTTCAGATGGTAGGGCCAGAATTTGGTGTATACAGCATGAATGCACCCTATCATCCATCCCATCATCCCTTTATAACCTCAGTGTACCCATCTTCTGATGGCTGCTTCCATCATGATAACTGTGTCATTCCCAAAACTCAAACTGTCTCAAACTAATTTTCTGAATATGAAAATTAGTTAACTGTACTCAAATGGCCTCCATAGTCACTGGGATGTGGAAGAAAGGGAGATTCACATCACGGATACACAGCTGACAAAGCTGCAATAAATGTGTGATGCTATCATGTCAATATGGACCAAAATTACTGAGGAATGTTTCTAACACCATGAAGAAGCTATGAAGAACTAAGGTAGTTCTAAAGGCAAAGTGGGGTCAAACTTAATCCTAGAAAAATGTACCTAAAGGAGTGGCCAGTGAGTAAGGCTTTCTCGATAATAAAGTCCTCAAAATTAAAGAGTAACATTTGGAGCTACTGACCTTTGCCTTACCCTATTGTGAAATATTGAATATGACACTACAGTGAGTAGTTTAGGGAGGATAAAGAGGTTTAGGAAGGTTGAAATGCAAACTGCACAACTTTGACTGACTTGTAATAGTTACAAACTCCTCCTATGCCTCTGAGTAATACAATAAAATATTACAAATTATTACATGCAATGACAACCTCAAGAGTGTATTTTCATCCATGCATGTAATACACAGCAAAATATATCTCATAGACAGCAATATGTTGATGAATCTGGTCTTTGATTTTATTATATGTGCCTCTGTATTTTGGAAAATTAGCAAGTTGGGTCAGAATTTCATGATGTGGGCACACTGTAACAAAATCAGCACAGCTGACCTGAAATAAAGTGAATACAGCTGGATTAAGTAAATGAATGCAGGTGTAATGTATAAAAATGATGCTTGTGACTTTTGGATGCTTTCTTACTACTGTTTCTACACACTGCATGTCTGCATAACCACTATGGCATCTTAATTCCTTGTACACTTTAAACACTTAAACTACCCATAGTGGTAAAATATCTATGCATTGTATATCATTGTTTCATAAACAAATAATCAAAAAACACTGTAAAAACACAAAATTTCTGGGCTTGAGTAGGTCTAAATTCGAATACATTCGAACAAGCAATTTTTCTCTTCTTGTCATGGTCTGGCCCAATTGGTACAAAAGCAGGAAGGGGGTGTAGAGCATTAACAGTAAAAGGAGGAGTCCATGCACTTGTGGCATGGGTAACTCATCAGTAAAGGAGTCTGTGTTAGCATCAGGTTAAAAAGGAACTGGGCCATCAAAGAATCAGAAGGTCATAGGGTTTTTTTCTCCAGTTTTATTCAGAGGGATGAAAGGAATCAGTTAGAGGGATAGATTGAAGCATCAATTATCATATATTTTTGTGTATTTTACTTGTAACAATGTCTGTTGTCTTAAAAAAAAGGCTGCGTGCGATGAGGATGTTAGTAAAGTATGTTTATGTTGTTTTTTAACAATTCATAATTGTGAAAATGTGAAAATAAGATGTGCTCAATGCTTGTCAAGCTCTAGAATCATGCATGGTTTTGTTTCAGTAATGACTGAAGGTGAGCAGCATGCATGAGTAAGAGGTTTAGGAAAAAGAGAAATACTGTACCAATTGGCATGGGGCATCCAGCCCATCCAGACCTGGCTGCCCTGGTTCCCCCTTTTCACCCTTAAATCCCCGGAAACCCTGTTTGTAAAAATGACCTAGGAGTGTTACTGGGAGAGAGGTGGACGACCCTTAAGCCCTGCATCAGTCCACTGTGACAGACGCAAGGGGAGACTGAGGGAGGAGCTGCCCTGTGAGCTTGCTGACACTGCAGTCTAAGCCCAATTATATGTTTTCACCACTTAATGGTATGTTTTTGCGTCTGAACTCCAGAGTTTTTCAGGAAGTGATAGACTTTAAAGTTTCAGGTTATTTTTGTCTTTTTCCTTCTCTGAGATAAAGAAGCAGGTTCTCAGTGCAGCCACAGGGAGCTCTTCCTTGTTTGGGACGACTGCTCTACATGGCTGGAGGCAACTTCCAGCTCACAGTTGGGACATACCAATGGGCAGGGTGCATCTAATCCTGGGGCACCCTGTTCTCCTTTCTCGCCCTTAGGCCCTTTTTTGCCCTTCTTTCCCTTCTCCCCCTGTGAATACAATGGTTTGGTCAAGTTAAAAAATAAAATCATTTTCCAACAATAAGGAGTGCTATTAGGAGGGATTAAATAAGGGAGGCTATGGCCCACAAAGGAGAAAGAGACATGGTTTGTGTTAGATAGGAGGGGATACCAAACAATACTGGCTAATCTAAAAACATTCCTTAGGACAGGAAGTAGACAAAAAAGGGGGATAGTAAGGTAGGAAAAATTGGAAAACACTTCATAGCCAAAGGGGTGTCAAGGGCACAAAGGATGAGAAAGTGTAGCAGGGGAAAAACCTCCAGAAAGACAGAATTAAATTTACTACATAATCTAAAAGTCCAAACTGTATCCTTTTAAAATTTAAGAAACTGAAATGAAATTACATTAGAAATATCTGTATGGTGAAGCACACTACTGCTTAAAGGTTTGGGGTCATGTTTAAAGTGAAAGTGTATTCTTGAAATAAATAAAAATTGAGGGTTCATTAATTTTTAATAGGATACCTCACAGGTGCATAGCAACCCATTCTACACAACCATCGCTTTTGTGCTTCAATCCACATTCACATTGTTCTAAGCTAATGCAAATGTTGCATGTTAAAACGGTGATTGGTCATTAGAAAAAATCTTTTTCCATTATGTTCTGGAGTTTCAGCCTTTGGGTGTGTGTTTATAGTTTCAAAACAGCTAAACAAAAAGTTATTTTCTTTCCTGAAGTTTGTAAAAGAAATGAAGCTCTTCTCCAGATGGGAAATCTAAGATTTCATACATTTGTGTACTACTCCTTTCACAGAACACCTGCACATTGGCAGGAATAAGAAACGAGACGGCCTCAGCTCACTGCTGTATTTGGAAGACATCTGAATCTCTAGTTTGAGAAGCAGATGCCTCACTGGCAGCTTTGTGAAATGGTTCCCTCATGAGCCAGAGTGTACTGCATTGTGAAGGGAGTATTACGCACTACTGTGTGAAATCTTTTTCATATGAAATGGGCCTAATTTCTTAGATCAAGAATATTCTTATGCCTTTTACAAAACCAGTCTTTTTGAGACCACATTCGTACGCACAAATGCTGAGACTCCAGATGCTCGACTAGGCAAATGTGCTGCTTCTTTAATCAGCACAACAGTTTTCAATTGTGTAAGCATTATCAATTACATAAGCTCTCATTATGCAACATAATGAACTGTTGGAACACTGGAGTGGTGGTGTTTGAAAATGTAGAAATTTCATTAAATGCAATACAAGATACATTTTCAGAAAAGTTGGGAGATTTTCCAAAATGCAATAAAAACTAAAAACCTGTGACATGTTCATTTACATCAACACTGATTTAACTGAAAAATCCAAAGACGAGATTTTCAGTTGTTTTAATGACTAACTTCATTGTAATTGGTAAATTTAGAAATTTGATGGCTGCAACACACCAAACAGAATTTGGGATAGAGTTAAAATAAAACTGAAAGGTCCACAGAATATTCAAGTAACAATGGTTTGGAAAACTCCACATTAAGCAGGCTAAGGGGAGCTGGTGAGGTATCATGATTGGGTATGAAATTAGCACCCATCAAGGATGGGATGTGATTCACCTCTTTGCACCAGAATTCATTGTTGCTAGTCAGTTCAAAAGGCAAATTTCTCAATGCAAGATTGCAGAGAATTAAGGTCTTTCAGCATCTACGGTGCATAATATTGTGAAAAGATTCAGAGAATTCAGTGACATATCGGTGTGTAAATGGCAAGGTTGGAACTCACTAATGAATTCACGTGACCTTCAGAATGCCTAAGAAACTGTCACACTACAATGACAAATATAGCCACCTGGGCTTGGGAGTATTTTGGAAACTATTATCACTTAATACAGTCTGTTGCTGTGGCCAGAAATGTAACTTGGAACTGTATGACTGTAAGCCATGCATCAACTCCGAGCAGAAATGCCAGCAAGTTCTCTGGGCCTGAGCTCATCTCAGATGGACTGAAAAACTGTGGAACTGTGTGCTGTGGTCAGATGAGCCCACATTTCAGCTCATTTTCAGAAAAAAATCAGAGTGGAATTTTCAGTGCCAAAGATGAAAATCGCCGTCCAGATTGTTAACAGTGAAGGGTGCAACGCGGGCATCTGTGATGGTATGGAGGGTGCATCAGTGCCCACAGCAAGGGTAAGTTTCATGTATGTGAAGATACCATTGAGTTTCACATGCATGATTTTAGAGAGGCATATACATCAAAGCAACATCTCTTCCCAGGACACCCATGCTTATTTCAGCAGGACAGTGGCAGACCACATTCTGCACAGGCAATGAAAATGTGGCTTCATGGACTCAGAGTGTGTGTTGTTGACTGGTTTGCTGCCAGTCGAGATTCATCTCCTACTGAAAATGTATGAGGTATTACGAAGAGAAGAATCATACAAAAGTGACCACAGACTGTTGAGCAGTTAAAGTGTTATACCAAGCGAGAATGAACAAGATTTCTAATAGCAAAACTACAACAATCAGTATCCTCTGTTCCAAAACATTTATTAAGTGTTATTAAAAGGAAAGATGATATAAAGCAATGGTAAAATGCCTCTGTCCCAACTTCTGTTTAGTGTGCTGCAGCCATCAAGCTCTAACTTACTGTATTTACAAAATACAATGAAGTTGGCCAGTAAAATAACTGAAAACTATTTCCTTGTACTTCTATCAGTTACAAGGTTCACATAAATGAAAATATCACAGATTTTTTTTTTTAGATTATTTTAATGCATTCTGGAAAATCACCCAACTTTTCTAGAATGTAAATGATTTATAATGAATGATTCCATGAATGATTCCTCTCATATTACATTTATGTTGAATTAGAGCATAACAAATATATATTCTTTAGAAAAAAAGGCCATTCAGACTGACTCCAAACTTTAAAGTGGTAATGTACTATATTCACGCAAGTGATTAAAAGCTCATATTAGCACCTACAACTACAAATTCATAATGCAAGTATTACATTTGATTATTGCGCATTTTAACAGGAAGCATCATCCATAGACCACCAAATTCATAGCTGACACTGACTGTAAAATACCTGAAAAAGAAACAGTACTAGAATCTCTTCTGCATTAGAAACAGGAAGATTCACAGAGCACACCAAAATCAAATTATCTTTAAAGACCAAGTAATAGGATACAGTTTCTTAAAGACATCTAACAAATACATCATGCCTATAAGTGTTACAGAGACATACACAAGTAACACTGGAAGACACAGACTACTGTAAACCCAAGCAGGGAAAGGGTTACCAACAGGCTCAGAACTCAAGGTGAAATGTTTCAAGTTCATGTTCATGCATGGAAACAACAGAAAACAAACAAGTATGAATTTTAAGAGCCTGTTGTCAATGGACTTATTTGGGCTAATACATTGAAATCACCTTTAAATGACTTAGAATGACACTGGACTTGTGATTTTGAAAAATGAGATGGCAAATCATTCAAAAGTGGAGAACAAAAGCTGGTTTGAAAGGACTGAGGATGACACTTCAAGCAAAGGAGGATTTCCATTTTATGAAGCTATTATCCAATTAGCTCAGGAGTCCTTGTATCGACGAGGTACAACTGCTATATAACAGATTGAATCCTTAGTAAAGCACATTCACAGTATCTGCAAAGGAACTTCATTACGATGCAAAGCGTTAATTAAATGAGCTAATTAAAATATACTGTATTCAGATATTAAGTATGCAAAAGTAGGGGGGTTTAAAAATATCAGCACAGGAACTACATAATATATCAGTATTATACTTCTACAAATCCTGTCACTGTCCATTGACATCAGTCCTCCGTATTGTTAAGGGGTATTAATGAGCCATTACAGTATATCTACATCTACCTTTTCTCCTCTTTCCCCAACGTCGCCTTTTTCTCCCCTTAAGCCTGGCAACCCCTGCAAAAGTACAACTCCACATTAAAATGTGATGCCAAGGGGTCCTGAACAAGATTAGTGTGCGATGAGTTGGCAGTGAGAATGTGTTGGGCTATGATGAGCACAGACATGAGAGGGTTTTTTGTCCTCACAAAGCTAAAAACAAGACACTGCAGTCAAACTTAAAAAAAGGATTATGACTGGTATAATTCTGCTTATGTAAACTTTGAAACAACAGCATCTGAAAAAAGGGGGACAGTAACAACTCCCTTGGATCAACTGCAACAACTTATGGACAAAAATTACTGTTTTGTTGAAAATATGCAATGTATCAGAACATTTAGAAGAACAATCAGCCATTTATCATAAATAGTTAATTAGCATCAGGTGTGGAGCAGTTTTTGTTATCCTCAAAAGACAACATAAAGGACTCTATGCAGTAATGTGAAAAACTAAGTATAACCCATTAGTAAAGGTTATACAACCACAAAAAAATTACCTTCAGCTGCTCCCTTGTATTCTTCCGAAGGGTTCACCACAGCGGATTAATCTGCATTGGTTATTTTGGAACAGGTTTTACACTGGATGCCCTTTCTGATGCAACCCTCCATGGAGAGAGGGGCTTGTGTCCCCACCTGGACTTAAACTGGGGACCTTTTGTTTGTAAGCGCCAATGTGTAAACCACTGCAGCAATAACTTGAAGTAAGCATTTTCTATATGACTTTATCAGTCTCTTACAATGCTAGTGGAGGAATTCTGGCAACTCTTAATGGTGCTTCAGTTCATTGAGATTTGCAGGTTATTTGTTTATGCACAGCTCTCTTAAGGTCCTGCCAAAGCATCTCAATCAGTTTAAGGTCTGAACTTTGACTGGGCCATTGTTAGATCTTGATTATTTTCTTTTTCAGCCATTCTGTTGTAGATTTGCTAATGGGCTTGGGATCATTCTCCTTGACTCAGTTTCACCCAGGGTGATGGCCTCACACACTAGAATACTTTGGTATACAGAGGAATTCATAGTCAACTCAATGAATGCAAGGTGCCTGGGTCCTGTGGCTGCAAAACAATCCCAAATCATCACCCTCCAACTACCGTGCTTGACAGTTGCTATGAGGCATTTGAGCTAATATGCTGCGTCTGGTTTTCACCAAACGTGGCACTTTGTACATTATGGCAAACATCTCCATTTTGGTCTCCTCTGTCCAAAGGACATTGTTTCAGAAGCCTTGTAGTTTGTTCAGATGTATTTTTAAAAACCTAAGTCAAGCTGCCATGTTCTTTTTAAAGAGAAGAGGCTCTCTTGTGGCAACCCTTACAAACAAGCCGTAATTGTCCAGTCCTCTGCAGAGTCTGAGATGTAGCTCTTGGGTTTTTTGCTATTTCTCTGAACATTGCACAGTCTGACCTTGGGGGGAATCTGCTGGGACAACCACTCCAGGGGAGGTTATGGCATTGTGTTAACACACACCTCAATGTTTCAGACCAGCAACTTCCGCTTTTATAGAGGTGGTCACACTGGCTGATGATCAGTTAATTAGGTGCATTTGATTAGCAGCACATGGCTGCTACTTATACCCTTAATTCTTAAGAAAACATTAAAGGTGTACTGTTTTTCACAGGACTGCATATGTCTATAATACTTTAGAAACTGGAGAATTTAAGGCAGTTTTGATGCTGCTGTTGTACAAAATGAGTTCTCTAGGTACAGTTTTGTGTATACTGTGTGGTGCTGTACAGCTGTTACTAATATACACTCATCGGAAAATAAATTATGGATACACCTAAAAGTTCTCCCAAGCCTCTTAAGAAGGACCTTGCTAAAATTCATAAAGCTTCCATGTTGCACATATGTTGTTGCATCAGATTCTGCAGTTACTCTCTCTGCCCATTTCTTCTTTTAATACTATAAAGCTTTTTTGCCAAGTATACCTGAACTGGAAGCTGTTTGATTCATTGTTATATCACTAATTCTGGTCTCTCGCTCACTCTCTCTCTATTAAAATTTAAAAAAAAAGTCAAACTGACTTACATCCAAGCCTGGTGTTCCAGCAGCTCCCTGCAAATAAAGACACTAGCTGTGTTATGATCACAAAACTGGCAGGCATGTGTCACATTGTGTCAAGCAAATACAGGAAATGTAAGCAGCAAAGAAATGTATTAATTTTTATTAAATAAAAATGCACTATAAAGTTTGCCTTTGCTCAACAATTTCAAACTCACAGGTAATCCATAAGGTCCTCTTGGCCCTGGCTCGCCCGGTGCTCCTTTCTCACCCTAGTACAGATATATCAGTGTTGCATTACAAAGGTACTTTAAAATCAGTCAAAACTTAATTCAATTTACAACATAATCTTTAAGAAATAAGATTAAAAATTAAATATCACAAAATTAAATCTTACAATGTCACCCTTCGGCCCAGCTGGGCCTGCTGGACCTGGAGGCCCATCCATGCCCTGCAGAGATTAGTGTCATCATGGTGAGTTTACCACTTTAGCCAAGAACAGCACGTTTCAGAATAATTTCCACTCTTATAATAGCAAAAGTCGCATATAGCTTAAATATATAATAGTCCTGCCTGGCTTGACCTACAACCAGCACACAGAAGTGGTAGACGTGCATTGGCCACAGAGGACATTTACACTGCTGACACAGTTAATGTATGAGTGTGTGTTAATGCTCAGTTAATGCAACACGGGACAA
>VUQH01032120.1:16484-37485 GCA_015106775.1 Etroplus canarensis
GGGACAAAACAAGAGCCTTGAAATGCCTGCTCTGACACTGTGTGTATGGTCTCTATCCTCTGGACTACACTCAGTGTGGACACTCATCTTCAGATATGTAAAAGTCTTTAAAAAAAGCATACGGAACTATTTTTTTTGTAAAAATGACATACAGAGTATGAGGTGACATGGCTAAATTAAAAAATGAAGAAAAGGGCACAGTATGGAGGGGGAGAGGGGGAGAGACATAGATACTGTACAAGTTGGGTGGTGAAGCCTCTTGGTCACATGACACTCACCCTAATTCCGGGCTTGCCGTCTAAGCCGGAGGCTCCCTGTGTGGTTATGGAGGTATGAGTGACATGAACAAGGCGGGATTAGTACCAGATGAACACCGTTATTAGGACAGGTTGATGGCAGGGTTTACAACAACTAAATTACACTGTGTGTTACAGGGAGCTTGGCAAAGTAGTCAGCCCAGGCAAATGAAAATGAACACAGAAAATGGAGAAGGCCTTATATATACACGCACACATACACACAAGCACACACACAAGCACGCACACTCGAATGTGTGTATTAGTGCACAATAAAATAGACATGAGGGCTTTCTATGGTTGGGTGAAGAAATAAACAATTGGGCTGTGTGGTTGGAGATATCCTGTGGTCCGTGGCTTTACTTACAGGGAGACCTAATGGTCCACGGTCCCCTTTGTGTCCTGGTTCTCCTCGAATACCCTTTGCCCCATGCAAACCAGGTTCACCCTGGGAAAGCAAGAGAAACAGGAGGTGTGAAAACACAGTTACTGCAGGTGTAGTAAATTCTATGATTTCCTGTGACATTCAGATCAGTGAGATGGGATGAGTCTATGGCTGAACATGCTCTTGTGCTTGTCCAGCAAGTCATGAATCAGAATCAGAATACTTTGTTAATTGGGGGGGGTAAATAAATTAAGATTTCCCTTCAGTGGAACGAAGGGGCCCAGGCCAGCCCTACAAAAACAACCCGTGGCATTACCCTTCCCCCTCCAAACTTTGCAATTGGCACAAAGCAGTCAGACAGGTAACATTCTCTTCTAATTCATGAAACCCAAACTCAACTATCAGACTGACAGACAGAGAGGTGTGATTCTTGGAAACAGAACATGTTTCCACCAATCCACATTCCAGCGGGTGCATGCTCTACACTGCTTCATCCAACGCCTGGCATTGCGCTTGGTCATGTAAGGCCTGCAGGTGCTCAGCAGTGCAAACCCATGCCATGAAGCTCCCAGCACATAAGTTTTTAAGCTGATGTTAATGCCAGAGGAAGTTTGGAACTCTGCAGTTATTGAGTCAGCAGAGTTCTAGAAAATTTTACACATTATGCCGCTCTCGCTCAGTGACCCTGCTCTGTAACTTTATGTGGTTGCAGTACCACGCTCAAATTCTATGAGCTCTTTAGAAAGACCAGTTCTTTCAAAAATGTTTGCAAAGGCAGGCTTCAAGGATAGGTGCTTTATACCTGTGGGAATGGGACTGCATGAAACACCTGATTAAATGATTAAGGCTTGCAGAATAAAAATGCATCTTGGAATGTTTCTTCTGTTGCTGTGTAGGCTATTGAATCTTGGTGCTGTTTTTATTTGCTGATATGCGAAGGCACAGGCCTCCATCTGCACTTGCTTATCAGCTGTAGGGAGAGTCATCATGAAATGTGCTGCTGTGGGAATGTTCGTGGAGAGTGAATCAAGAACAAAGAGGAGTGAATCAAGGACGAAGGCAGCTGGGAATACTGGAACTTTCCATCTCAATCTCACCTGTACCCTACATGTGTGTTTTAAGGGTCAAATGGAGGTATCTGTCTTTTTCTTTGTTCACTGTGTTTGATTTAACTATAATATGCTTTCTGTAAGAATCATCTCTCATTCACAAACACCTCACACGCTGGACTTTGAGTGCATCTAAACAAAACAATACATTAGATTTGTCATGAAAGATACAGTTTTAAAAAATAAAGTGTGGATAAGTCTGGAAATAACTGTGTCTGAAATTCCTGGTAAACCGCTGGCAGAAAAGGAATATATTGGTGTCAAAATTAAGATGGAAAGGATAAAAAAAAAATTAAGTTACATGGGAGTGAGACTTTGAGTGTCCCCTGTAGTGTAGTGGCTTGTGCTTTCGCCTTACAATTAAAAGGTCCCTGGTTTGATTCCAGGTAGGGACAAATGCCCCTCTCACCATGGAAGGTTGCATCAAAAAGGGCATCTGGCATAAAACCTCTGCCAAATTACCAATGCGGATTAATTGGTTGTGGTGACCCCTTGGGGATAATTTAAGGGAATAGTTGAAGGTACATTTTTTTTTATTGGAATCAGACTTCGTGATCTATGGATTAATATAAATTAACATAAAATGGAGACATGAAATTGAGATCATTCCAGAGGGTATAAAGGTGGGCGACAAGAATTCCACAGAGCTTCTGCTTCTGCCCTGTTACTGGACACCATGCTTTCTGCCTAGGGTTTCCGTAAACCCAAAATCACTTTTTTCCTGTACTCTGCTTATTTTTACTGCTGCATTAAAGCCTGCTGCCAGAACTCAGAGTTTCTTCAGTGCCTTCTTTTGAGTTTTAGATTTATTGGGAACACTTAGAGAGTAATTAGGATTTCAACATTTTCAGTGGCCAGAAAGGCCTTCTGGGCTATTTTTGTCTTTTTTGACATGGCAGGCCCAATACTTTTATCATAATAGTGTATATAATAGATAATGAGAATACTGTATCCTTGCAATGCAAAGCAGCTATATGTTTAAATTGTAGTTGAGATTTACCTTAGGTCCTGGGAAGCCATGGGGACCCTGAAAATACATTTAAAA
This sequence comes from Etroplus canarensis, assembly GCA_015106775.1. Classification (NCBI taxonomy): domain Eukaryota; kingdom Metazoa; phylum Chordata; class Actinopteri; order Cichliformes; family Cichlidae; genus Etroplus; species Etroplus canarensis. The sequence goes on from VUQH01032120.1 coordinate 19,320, forward strand.
AGTGGCTAACATTAGTTACAAAGTACCTTGTTGAATTATAATTGACAATTTTCATTTCTCTTTCTACCACAAATCTTTTATGTATTCTGCATGTGGCTGCAAATGAGCTTCTGTGAAAGCTAAGATAATTCGAAGAATGAAAAATAGAACAAGTGCAGCACCGTGAAATTGCTCACATTCAAGTACTAGCAAGTGCTCCACCCCATGTTTTATTTTTACTATGTTCCTTGGTGACTCCATACAAGCAAACAGTGCTGTGGAATCGTCAAACCTGACCACAGACAGATGGAATTAGTGGCTGTCAGTCCATGTATGCAGGTTAAATAAAAATGTTACAGTGAAGACAGTGACGCAGTATGAGTGCTTTTCTTTGAGCCACTAATACTTGGAAAAAGAAGCTGCACAGTGTTAGCTTACTGATAGACTTCATCTGAGGTCAGTAAATAAAGTATTTAAAATGTCCATTTAACCCTAGAAACATAAACCACAGCACTCTACAGTATATGCTTTTGTGTCTATGTAATTCATCTATTTGTATCACTGCACAGCATCATTGCCTTTTCAAAGACTTATGTGTGACCCATCATTAAGATAGTGCTGTTCACTAACATTTCATTAGCTGGAATTATGTATATTCATATTATGTAACTAGTAACATTATGTATGCGTCTAAGGCTAGTAATTAGCATTAGCATTAAAGAGAGAGAGATTTGTTTAGACCAAGAAACTGACCATAGGTCCTGGTGGTCCGTGGGGCCCTGGTGGCCCTGGGGGGCCAATAATCTGAAAATATTAGATGGAGAAACTGTAAAATTATGATTCAAAAAGTTTATCATATTTGTAGTCATGTTCACAATAAAAGTTTGATATACAGTGTTTTAGTTGACTGCGATGATCACTTATAAAATTAAGTATATTTATGAAATTTTTTCACATCATTACTTACAGAAGGACCTTGAGGACCAGGTAGTCCTGGATCTCCTTTATCACCTTTCATTCCATTGACACCCTAGGGAACAATATTTTCATGAGAAGTGTTGTGTCTATCTAATGAGATGGCTGAGAAGTAAGGAAACAAAGACATTTCAGAGGGTGGATGTAACTGTATTCAGCGCTTACAGGTAAGCCAGGTAAACCAGTTGTTCCTTTCTCCCCCGAAGCTCCGGGCATTCCCATGTCTCCTTTGGAACCTTTGTATCCCTAAGAAAGGGCAGAAAGGTACCAAAAGATAATAAAAAATTAAGCATTTTAACTCTGAGGCTTTGCAAATGCGTGTTGCATTGTAGTGATAAACACTATGAAGAGCTTTAAGTGTACCTAGTATGCTTTTCCTTATTTTCCACACCTACTGTTAAAAGGATAGGTGTTCTATTATTATTAGTAGTATTTATTAGTATTATTTTAAACATGGCCAAAGTTTCAAAAACTGAGGTCAATAAATGTGTAAGTATTCCTTATGAGCCGAAAGCTCAGGTTTCAGACTGTTTTTTCTGCTCTTAAGATTGGTATGACGTCAATAAGAGGAGGGGATATCCTTATATGGTCATATGGTCTTAGGCACACAATTCTGGCTGTGAGCAGATAACTCCCACCCACTTGTAATTAAAAGCTACTGTTTACAAGGGGAAATTAATCAGAAGAAAGCTTGCTTAAAGGGAGAAGAGCTGAAATGAGCTGTTTCAAACAAGGACTGAGAAGTCGCACCATGGCTCGGTATAAGAAGAGCTGTTTTGAACAGTGAATCATGCAAAGCTAAGCTCATAGAGTCCAGAAATAAAAATATTGAACTGAGGACAACAGGTCCCCTTCAAGTGTCAGTAAATAATTATTCATGAACCTATTCAAAATTAAACTCATCTGTACAGATGTGAGAGCAACTTACTCTTTCTCCATCAAGTCCAGGAAGACCAGGCATACCACGATCCCCCTGGCACATTTTAATGAAAGTAGTTTCAAGTAAATTAGCAGTGGCACAACAATTAAAAACTGCAACTAATAAAAAAAGGCATCCCTTAACATGATATCTGCACACATAGAGAACACAGAAAGCATTCTTTACCTTTATACCCTGAGGTCCCATTGGTCCAGGAGGCCCAGGAGGACCCTGGATAGAAAGGAAGACAGATTTCTAATCAACATGTGTAAAGCCTGAATACACCACAGCTGTACTCAGTCTTAGGAAAACTGCTGCGTATTGCACGTAATTAAACATGGAAGTGATCGTATCACTGAAATGATTTGCAAACCATTAAAAAATATGTTAGCAGTCAGTTATATACTACAAACAGGACACTCAACTGAAAAACACATGCAGGGGTCATAACAGTGAGAACAAATGTACAAATAATTGTTACTAATGACAGAATTACATATTTTGATGTTAGGATGTGAGGGTTCCATGACTGTGTTTCAATTAACCATAAAATCAACAATTTAAAGCACCAAATTAGGGAAAGATGCAAAAAGTTTATACTATGAGGAATCTGCAATTTGCTGCTCTGAGGTTTGTAGCTCCAAAATGACAAGTGAAGAAAAATGCAATTCTATGTAGATTTAGTTTTAGAAGTGGGAAGTTAAACATGCTTATTTTTATTTTCTGTGTAAAATTTTTTTATTAAACTGCTGGAGAGTGAATAACATACATATATGGGTAAACTTGGCTTACTTATGATTAAACACTACAATGGCATTATGATGTATGTTCCTTTCCCTTTACTGAATCATGTAAAATAAGGATGATGAGTTTTCAAAGAAATTTAAGTTAATTTTGTGTGACACTACACATGCACATATTTTAACATGTTAACCAAAATAACATGCAAAGTTGATTTTCCACTCTGGGACAGAAACGTTAGCTCCTTCAGAGTTAAGCACATAGGAGAAGTAGTTTTCCCAACTCTGCTCAGATCTACTTGGAACAATGTTTACTTTTCATTCATGCAGTTTTCTTAGTGAAAATAAATTCCGCAGACTTATACACTCACTGGCCACTTCATTAAGTACACACATTCAACTTCTTATCAACACAATTATCTAATCATCCAGTCACATGGCAGCAACACAATGCATTTAGGCATGTAGACATGGTCAAGATGACCTACTGAAGTTCAAACTGAGCATCAGAATGGAAAAAAGAGGATTTAAGTGACTGTGAACATTCCATAGCTGTTGGTGCCAGACAGATGATCTACTGATGGCTGATCTACTGGGATTTCTCCGCACAGCAATCTCTAGGATTTACAGAGAATGGTACGAAAAAAGAGAAAATATCAGGTGAGTGGCAGTTCTCTAAGAAAAAATGCCTTGTTGATGCCAGAGATCAGTGGACAATGGCCAAATTGCTTTGAGCTGATAGAAAGGCACCTGGAACTGAAATAAACACCTCATGCAGAAGAGCATCTATGAATGCACAGTATGTCAAACACTGGAGCAGGCGGACTGCAACAGCATAAGTCCACATTGAATGCCACTTCTGTCAGCTAAGAACAGGAAACTTAGGGTACAGTTTGAATGGGTTCAGCAAAATTAGGCAACAGAAGATTAGAAAATGTTGCTTGGTCTGATGAGTCTTGATGTTTGCTGCAACATTCATAACATGAAAGGATGGAGCCATCTTGCCTCCTGTTAGTGGTTTAGACTGGTGGTGGTGTAACGGTGTGAGAGATATTTTCTTGGCACACTGTGGGCCACTTAGTACCAAATGAGCATCGTTTAAAAGCCACAGTCTACCTAAGAATTGTTGCTGACAATGGCTATTCTATTATGACCATAGCGTACCCATCTTCTGATGACTGCTTCCAGAAGGATAACACATCATGCCACAGAACTCAAACCATCCCAACTAGTTTCCTAAAGACGAAAACAAGTTCAGTGTACTCAAATGATCTACACAATCACCATATCCTAATCCAATAGAGCACCTCTGAGAGTGGTGGAATGAGAGATTTGAATCATGGATGTGCAGCTGACAAATCTGTGGCAACTGCCTATCATGTCAGTATGGACCAAAATTCCTGGAAACAAAATGGGGTACAACCTAGTATGAGTGAGGTGTATCTAATGAAGTGGCCAGTGAGTGAATACTCATAGTTGGCTGGTGAATAGAAAACTGAAATTTCACTCAGACACCATGAAATACTTTATCAAATCAGAAGAATATACAGTCATAGCCAAAAGTTTTGCAGTGGCACAAAACTAAATCTTGATTTATTTGCCAATAAAAGTCTTTGAAACTTATGGAATGTCTAGGCTTGTTCTTCATTATATCATAGAAACATGTAAAAAAACTAAACAAAATAAAAACTTAAGCGAGAAAGTGTATGAAACAAAATTTGTGCCACTGCCAAAACTGCCATGATGGTAGTTACAGTTTAATATCTTGGTTTAAACCTCATGTCTCCCTGCAAATATGATGCACGAAGAAATTGGGGAGTGATGAGCAAAGCAAACATCTCCTCCAGAGTCTACAGGCAGATTCTGAGGTGGTGGAGCAGGCAGTGATACTGGGCTGCAGCACTGACATATCATGAGGACGAGAACTTGGAGCTTAAGTATAATGCTAAATTAGAAGTGTATGTTTAGTATATGATGTGAGAGGAGTGCCATATGAGTGTATCACACTGCTGTTAACTCCCTTAATTTTAGGTTATAAGGCATTATTAAGGGTTTAAGTATTTGTGTTTGAAAACAAGTGTTCAGTTAAAATGAATCAAACCACAGCCCTCAGGGCTCTTGACTGCTATACTTATTATGATTTTGAAGATGTGGATTGAGTGAGCTTTGGAAAACCCTCTTTAGGTTGTTTTATAGGCATTCAAGGAGACAACCAGCAGCACAAGCAGCATGAAGGTTGATCACAAAGAAGCACAACTGCAGCGCTGAATACTGTTTTATTCATTTTCAAGCAAAAACGTTGCTGGGTGGAGGAGCACAAATACAACAGGGCAGTGCAAACCAGTGTTGGGATTGGATTGGGCCCATGCTCGGACAAAGATGAATTACTTTCGGAGATGAAACAATACACAGAATACACAAAGCCTATTTACCGTAACTGTAATAGTGGTAATCTTCTGCAGTAGGCCAAAGGAGTGGTAGTGAGGAGGAGGTGAGAGATAAGATTGTAGAGGTCACATACAAGAGAAACCTTTGCGTCAGCACATTTCTGCACACAGACGCCCTCAAAATAAGTTCTAAGGGCACAATCTAATTAGTGTTCAACTTAAGGCATTGCACTTGCATATTAGATTCTTTTTGTATATACTTGTCCCTCTTCAGTCATCAATTAAACATCAGTTTTGGGAGACAAATGCTTAAATCTCCAGCTATCATCTACTGTAGCACACTTCTACTTTCTATCTTTCAGTTTTATTTTAGAAACAATGCAGTAAAAAAAGTAAAATCATATACTGGTAAGTTATCTATGTATTCTGTGCCTTCTGCTCCAACAAAGAAACAATAAAATTATAGATAAGATTAAGTACATAGTAACTAACCTGTAAAGCCTCCTGAATGTTTCCATTGTAGTCGATGATTTCAGTGGCACCCTGGTCTCCTTTCTGTCCAGGGGGACCCTGCATATGACCAAGACCATGCAAATGATTTTATTTCACGCTGAATAATTTTATTAGACCAATATCAGTCTCCCTCTATCTGACAAAACCCAACTCTGGCTTAATTGCTGCCCTCTGGCGGTCACATGTAATTACTGCTAGTACAGTAGTATGGCATTGGGAATTTCTTACCCTTGGGCCAATAGGCCCCAAGTCTCCTTTATCTCCAGACTCCCCCTGATATGAAAGACAAACAAAAAACTTAAAAACTTAAAGAACATGTGCCATTACTACAGTATTTTTTAAAACTGTAATGGCAAATTTTGATCTATTACATGATCTAAATGTTTTAGAAAAATTGTAAGTCATCAGTGAAGATCTCACTGATGACTTACAGCATGATACACACTATATGGACAAAAGTATTGTCACTTGAAAAAACAAGTTTTTACTGCTCCAGACTCCAGTGGTGTCGTGCATTAAACCAGTTCATCATCATTTGACATTGTGCTTAGGGAGGTAAGGCCTGCACGTAGCTCCTCAACTATGGAAATCCATGCCATACAGCTCCCAACACAGTCTTTTTGCTCTTGCCAGAGCAGGTTTGGAACTCTGCAGTTATTGAGTCAGCAGAGTTCTGGAGAATTTTATACACTGTGTGCCTCAGCACTCTTCAACCTCACTCTGTAACTCTGTGTTCTGCTACTTTGTGGCTGAGCTTCTGTGGTTTCTAAATGCTTCCACTTTCCACTTATACCCCTTATAGTTGATGGTAGAATATCAAGGAGGAATGAAAATTCACCAACTGACTTTTTGCAATGATGTCACCCTATTACAGTACCATACTCTTTAGAAAGACCAATTTTTTCAAAACTGCATAGACTGCACAGCTAAGTGCTTGATTTTATACACCTGTGGCAACGGACCTGAATGAAACTCCTGAATTCAATGACAAAGAGGTGTGGACCAATACTTTTGTTCTCATAGAATAGAATAGAATAGAATAGAATAGTTGCTTTATTGTCATACTAAACATTCACCAGTTAGAGCACATTTGAAATGAAATTTGGGTGCATTGACTCGCCGTTGGACTGATACATATAAATATAGTAATTGAAAAAATAGGAATATATTGAAAAGGAACCTAAGGTCTCTATATACACCCAAAAATATGAACAAATTATGTCAGGAAAATATTTGTAAGAACTGTAAAGGGTAAAATAAATAAATATATTGCACAGCAATGTAGCAGCAAGGATCAACCAAGGATATAAACACACACAGTTTTGAAAAATTATGTGTAGAAATATTATAGAAGTAAATGTTATAGTGTGTAAATATCACAGAACTGCTACTATTAATAATAATTCAAAGAGTCCTCCATTATTTATTAATACCTGCAAATCTGATCATTTCACTTAAACAGCATGCGTACCAAGGATGTTTAAGTTCTTAGTGTTTGACATTTTACAAATACATACCATAAGTTTGAGACATTAGAACTAAGTATAATCATCTGATCATGAAAAACCAAGACAACTGCAAAATACATTCAGCGGGTTCTTTTACCTGAGAATTTCAGTGCAATGCAAAATAAAAAAAAAACAAAAACAAATCTGCTATACTCACCTTTGACCCTTTAGAGCCAGGTACACCAGCCTCTCCTTGTGAACCCTGCCATGAGTAAGAAAACACAGATGAAGCTAAGTGCTTCAGACATACAGTAAAAATGTAAAAACATAAAATAAAACCCTCTTAAGGACTGAGTCCAAAATCCTCATTAAAAAAATTGTGATGCATTTCTAAAACACATTTCCCAAAGGAAAAATTATCAGACTCTCTTAACTCCTCCTGTGAGAGCCACACAGTGAGCTTCCCTAAAATAACCTGGTTTTAATATGCGGTAACTGCCAAGAAATGGAGAAAGTGTTTATTTGAACTCTGTCACTGACAAAGGATGGGTTTCACTTCTGGGGCATGTAATAGGATGTGAACCAGATCTCTGTGTCGTCTACGTTTAGACTGGAGCTTAAGCTACCTGCAGGGGCAGTGCCAGACATAAACAATGGCAAGCTCATTTATATTTGGTTTACTTTATACGGACTCAAGGGAAAGCAATGAACTTATCACAGACTATAATGTTTTAGCCAGCTTTAACAAAACAAATCACAAACTCTTGATTAGGTAATAATTTTACCCTATCTTGTGTGTAACTACTGAGAACTTCACTGTGTGTATTTTGATCAGAGAGGCTCTAGATGGCAGCAAAGCAACAAGCACAATGCTCCAATGACGATTTGCTAAAGGATTACATTTTAGTTTAATTCATACTGCGCAAATAGGCATATACTGTATAGGCAAAATTTTACACATGGGTATCTACTGACCTTAGGTCCAGCAGGTCCAACTTCTCCTCGTTCACCCTTCCCTGGTGGCCCGTGATCACCTTTCTCACCCTACACAAAGAAAAGAACAAGCTGCTCAATGACAAAAGGTGAGTTACCACTGTTCTCCTTTCAAAAAAAAGGTGTCATACAGAACTGCTGATCAAAGCTGAGTTTCTTTTTATTGTCAGCAGAAGAGCTGAGGCCTGCAGTGCATCTTCTGAACATGAGGCACCCTTCAGTTCCCTTCATGTTATGCATATTCAACATGACTCCTGAGCCTTTTCACGAGTTTGCTTACTCAACATATTCATACAGTCAAATAAAGATATTTGTGCTGAATCAGCACAAGGTGGACATGACTTATGACAAGGTTGAGAAAATTAACAACAAAACCCAAAATATATTCAGCTTTCTTTGTCCTTCAAGTTGACGATTTAAAGACAAATGCACATTGTTCTTCTGCTGCCCATCTTCTCAATTTGATTTGACTGAAAACAGCCAATAGAGGGAGATGTTGATAAAGTCTGAGCGCATCATGTTTACTACTTATTGCGGATATTTAAAAACCAAATGTCATACAACCATTTTCTAGCAATGCTGATTTAGTAAGGCTTTTGTTTTCTTTTCAAATAACTTCTAATGGCAAGCTTAACTCAGGATACTACAGTCTTTGTGCTATTATGTACAGAGCATCTTAAAAAACAAGATAAAAGTCTGGTTGTTTTAAATGGAATAACCTTTATGCCCATTAGTTTTCTGCGATGCTATTTCTAAGCTTCACCTCTACATTTGATTAAGCAGCAGAGATACATTATACAGACAAAAGCATTGGGCCATCTACACATCACACCTACAGGAGCTTTTATGACATCCCATTCAAAACCACAACCCCCTTCTGAGCAGGCTTTCTACAAGACTTCGTAGTGTAAATTTTGGAAGTTTTGTCATTTTCATTCAGAAGAGCAATTGAGAGGCCAGACACTGATGATGGATGTGAGAGCTTGGCTTGGTATTTCTGTTCTTGTTCTTCCCAAAGGTGTTTATTGGGGTTGAGGTCAAAGCTCTGTGTGGGCCAGTCCAGTTCATCCAGTCTGTCTTCACAGGGGGCAGCGTATGTGAACACCACTCCATCTGACCCTTGTGATTGTGCTTTGTGATGTAAGGCTACTCTTCCATGGAAATCCATGCCATAAAGCTCCCAAAAAACAGTTTTTTGTGCTGATGCATTCATGTCTCAGCACTCGTCTTTATATGGTCTGCCATTTTGTGGCTGAATTGCTGAACTGTTGTGGTTCCTAAATGAGTCCTCTTCACACTAATGCCACTTACAGTTGATAGTGGAATATGTAGGGACTATCTAGCACTGTTTAAGGCAGAAGTGCTAACCACTACACCGCTGTGCCATCTACATGTGGTAATGAAACTGAATGAAACACCTGAAATCAGTGATTAAGCAGCGTGACCCAGTACTTTTGTCCATACCGTGTATGCCAAGGGGACAATGAAACGCTAATACATCACAATCATCAATGCACTGCAAACAGCCTGATGCAAAAAGACAATGTGGGCAATAATTCTTGTGTGTCTGGATTATTGCTGCTGGCTCCACAGTGTGATAATGTCAAGACTCAAAGGTAGCAGCGAGGGATTATCTCATTCTGACCACTTCCAAGTGACATTTTGAAGCAACAGAGGTTTAATCACCTTGAAGGGAAGAAATAATGAAATGTAATGAGACCAGAAACTCAAAGGAATTACTGATTTCAGTGATGATTACACTGACAGGATGTGAAGGGATTTCATCCAATTGTTATTGACTTGGAATCAGTAGGAAACACCTCCCATACTGTGATGAACAACATCACTGTGAAAAGCTACAGTCACCCACCTTAGTTCCTGGGAGTCCTGGAAGCCCTGGCTCACCCTGGGGACCAAGGAATCCAGGCTCACCCTGAAAACACATCAGCAGCTATCATTAATTTTTCCACTGGGCATATTTGGTGATAATGAGCACTAAACACATACACAAGACGCATGAGCAAATGTATTTATAATGACAGGCATGCACTTACAGCTCGCACATTTGCACATGCACACAAACGCACCCTCATGCATAAATCACACTCACAGACACACATTATCAGTGGTTGGTTAATTTATCCCCTGGTTTCTCATATATTAACGGCGCTCTCTCATGAATCTTAATAGACATTACGACTGACCTTGTTAGAAACTCATCAGGGCAAACAAAAGTGTTCTGATTAAGAGGGTCTGTGCCACTTATAAAGAAACTTCAATTCTTTTTTTTGCATTTGCAGTTGTAGTTTCACTTATGAGGAGTGAGCTTCTCGTATGAGGTGTGATGCTGGATTCAATTTGATTTACACTGGATTGTGAAATTACTTAAGTGGAATATATTACTACACCATCTGCAACCAGAGTTCCAACCTAAAGCACATCAGGCACTCTCGAAGCCCTCGGAAAGGCATTGGACATTTGGCTCTCAAACTTCTAAACTGTGATTGGATAAACAGCAAAGAATGCAGAGCAGAACAAAGTGCAAGCCCGAGTGCTACGTTAGCAAAAAAATATTGTTAGAATCCATCAAGCGTACAGGCCTCTTAAGTAAAAACAGGAGTATATAAAATGTAAAATGAAAGGGCCTGTTTTTATTTACAAGGCCAGCACATTACAAGCACACGAAAAGAAAAACAAAACAGTAACAAGCATCATCATCTTCATGCCTGTGTGAGCATTCCTTCCATACACAAGTTATATTTCAAGCTAATGGTTCTCAAATACATCAGGGTGGTTCCGGTTCTTTACTATGTGCCATTTATGCATTTTCTTTCACCATCTGCTCTTGATACAGAAAAACTAGTTTGAAAATATACTGAATAATCAAACAAAAGTCAAACTTCCTCTTCTTAATAAGCAGTGCTTTTGACACATTTTTCATGAAGTCTCTTGATTGTCACCATCAGGAACGCGCTGAAATATCTGCCTCTGAAGCAACATTCAATCATTAATTCATAGACCTCTACGTTATTCTCAAATCCTAATGAGACAGTTTTCCTGCTGAATTCTGGCATGTTTAGATCAAAAGCGCAGGCTGTTTGGCCTTGTCATTTTGCTAAACTCTTGACTTTTACTTCACAGAAGCTACTGTGCTTCATCCACAGATGGGAGGAAAAGCAAGATCGGACCTCAACGTCTCATATATGAGGCATGGCAGTAGGTCAGCTAAGTTTTGCTTTGTACTCTGTCACGGATGGGCTGAAGGGGATGGACAGGGACAACACTGGGGGGATGACTGGGGATGAAAACAGCAAAACATTTACCTTTATCCCTGGTAGTCCAGGCAGCCCTGGAAGTCCTGGCTCTCCCTACACAAGAAGAGTGTGACATGTTACAGCCAAGCCAAGCTAAGCTGAGTCAAGTCTCATTTGGCTTTGAATAGCTCTACACTTTATTTTCTATTTGTGTTTTCCTCTGGCTATCAAGCTGCGGTAGCTCTGAAAAGCGGCCTGCTGTCCAGAAGTGTGTTTTTACTGTCATTCACTTGTGGTAAGCATTAGCAGAAGGTACTGCACATGCACTTTCATACCAAGTCATGCAGCCATGGCTTGACAGCGTGATTAGTACTTGTTATAAAACTCAACCCTTCACAAAGTGCAATGGAGTTTCGGTTTTAGGATTTTATTGGTTTGGGCAGGTGTGAAATGTTCGGGTTTCTGGAAGGAAAAAACTATCTGATACTTTGGGTTAAAGTTGCAAGAGCTCTTTGCAAAAGCTGCCATGGCTTCAAGGTCCTTAGAGTTTGGCAGAGTGAGAAGTCTAGAGCAGGCATATTTCTCTGTTACCAAGGTCGGGTCACTGTCAAGCTGAGAACAGCACACTCCCTTTACCAACAAATTTGAGTAACGCACATTTGATTCAACTGTGGAGAAATAAGAGGTCAGGTCCCCCGTGACAATACTTTGAGACTTTCAAAAGATAAATTCTGACTTGGGATGATTTAACGAAAAATTAAGATCACCGAATTTATGGCATATGAAAAGAAATGATTAGCACAACTCAAGAATAATCAACTGTAATGGCACTCAGGGGATCAGAGAGGAGGCTGTAAACTGCTATTGCTGCTAATGAAAGCATTGTAAAATTAAGTCCTTCTTGTTGACAACTGCATAAATGAATGCCACCCAATGGCAATATTTCATGGGGAACAACAACTCAATCTTGTGATTGTCACTATTATGAGAAATATCGTTTTTAAGTGTGTCAGCACAGGCAGATTGGATGTAAATTGAAAGATAAGATTAAGCATTAAAAACGAGTTTACTTGGCAGCATGGCACAGAATGTCTGCCTGGAACCAGTTTGTCCAAACAGAGAAAAGAGAGGAGAAATTAATGCGATGGAGCACGTGGTATTTAAGAGGGTAATTTAGATGAGGCACTGGTGCAAGCTCAGCAGAAGTCTGGTCAAAGGGCATAGAATGGCAAATTCTTGTCTTCTGCATGATTGTTTTATTAGTTTCTCAATAAAAAGCTGTTTCTTCAGTTACATTCTCCTGGTTTCCTTTGTTACACTGGAAAGCTTGTCAAGCACTACAACAAACATGGTTGAGAGATGGGGTTATAACAGCAAATACTGCTTAAACAACAGAAATTGTAAGCAGCATAATGGGATGACCTTGTAGTTTAGACAAAGGAAAAGCAAGTAAAAGCAGGTCACAGTAAAGGGGAGCCAAAAAAGGAAAAATCCAGAAGATTAGTAAATCCAGAGGTGTTAGTGTGAGAGTGGAGACCTTACACTGGCTCTAAACAGAGATCCAGCCAAATAAAATAAAAATGACTTGGAGCGCTGAGATGTACTGGTCAAGCTGAAACATCGTGTCCTGATCAGTGAGTGCTCCTCGTTCAACCATCCTTATTACATTTTAAACAATAAAATTCAGCAGAGTTTTGAATCAACCTTTGACAACGTGCATGAGTTTGGATGTGTGTACTCGCAGTGTTGGAAAATTAATAAATATGTACGAAATTTTACTTTCATATTCACTCAGCATTACATTTTTCATTGGCAAAATCACATACTGAACAATGAAATTGGACATATAACTATATACTACTCCCTGTGTGTCAAAAAGCCATGATGTGTAGCAAAGTGCAATTATTACCTTTAGTCCACTTCTTCCAGGCTCTCCAGGTTCACCCTGTAATAAATGCAAAGTGTTTCTGTTCAACTGTTTTATTCCTGAAGTGGGGTGCACCAGCTATTTTTAACTCAGTTATATAAAATCCTTTGTACATGCTTAATGCTACTAGTTAGTTTCAATTGGTGACAAAAGGGTGACCTGACCCATTGCTAATTTCCATAACGACATTCTGTTATTAAGAAATTGGAAGACGAATATCTTTCTTTCGTATTGGCTGTACTTTGCTCTTCCTGTTCGTCTTCTAGAGCACCAATTGTATGCCATTACTGTGTCATTCCTTTACTAAAAAAGTCTGTGCTCATTTTTTTCAATGAATGAAATTAAAGTATTACTTTATTAATATACTCATGACCACTTCACTAGATAAATCTGTTCACCTGCTCATTAATGCAAATATCTGATCAGCCAATTACATGGCAGTAACTCAATGATATAGGCGTGTAGACATGGTAAAGACAACCTGCTGATATCTAAACTGAGCATCAGAATGGGGCAAAAAGATGATTTAAGTGACATTGAATTTACCAGGATTTTCCCACCATGTCTTAGGTTTAGACAGAGTGGCCCAAAACACAGAAAATATCCAGTGAGTTCTCTGGATGAAAATGCCTTATTGATGCCAGAGAGGAGAATGGCCAGAGTTCCTCAAAGCTGATATAAAGGCAACAGTCTCCAAATGTACAATTGTTAAACTCTGAAGCAGATGAGCTTCAGCAGAAGAATGCCATACTGTGTGGTACTCCTGACAGCCAAGAACAGGAAACTGAGGCTACAGTTCGCACAGGCTCACCAAAATTGGGCAATAAAAAATTGGAAAAACATTGCTTGGTTTGATGAGTCTTGATTTTTGCTGCAACATTCATATGGTAGGACCAGAATTTGGCTTAAAAACATGAAAGCACAGCTCCATTCTGCTTTGAATCAATGGTTCAGTTCAGGGTGTGTGTGTTTGTGCGTGCATAATTGTGTGTGTGTGTGTGTGTGTGTGTGTGTGGCTGGGTGGGTGGGATGGAGGGTGACTGCTTCCAGCAGGATGACACTCCATAAGACAAAGCTTAAATCATCTTAAACAATGAAAATGAGTTCCCTGTACTCAAATCTCCTCCCCAGTCACTAGATCTCAATCTCATAGAGCACCTCTGGCACATTGCAAAAGTGGAGATTGGTCTCAAGAATGCCGTCGACAAATCTGCAACTGTGTTATGTTATTATGTCAATAAGGACCAAAATCTGTGCAGAATGTTTCCAGCACCTTGCTGGACATGAACAAATAAGGCAGTTCTGAAGGCAAAAGGGGAGTAGCAAAGTGAACCCAGCGAAGTGGTCAGTGAGAGTGTATATTTCTTTTTGCAGAAGATTCACTACCCAATCTTTGTGTCACAAACTAGTTAGTTTGTATGATGCAAGTCTTTCAGACTTATTGACATGTTTATTTCCACGTTAGTTTGAACTTAGTGCAACTGACTCCTAATGAGGGTGAAAAAATAAACAACGAAAAAGCATGAGCTTAGCTCTTACCTTGATACCTGCTGCAGAGGAGCCTGCATCTCCCTGAGAAATAGTTGAAGAAGAAACAATGTGAAAAACAAAAAGTGACAGAGGTTGCTACAAAAGTAGATGAGGTTGTCTGTAAGGCCACAAGGGGAGCCAACATCATTTTGCAATTACTTGAGCAAAAATGATGACTTATGGAAAAGACGCCCATTTACTTGAACAATGAATGACATAATTTCACAACTACTGCATTTAACTGGATAAAACTGTCACAATTTTATCTAGTTAAATGCAGTTAGAAAAAATTGTTTGCTCTTCTAAACAGAGTTCACAGTGAATGCACCTTTTCACAAAAGCGTGAGACAGCATTTTTATGACTACATTGCTGGGAATCATTTCATTGTTTTTACACTGCAGCTGTGTAGGGGTGATGACATGAGGGGTGAAATTTAACACTGTATACAGTAAGAAGAAACCCACAACAGTATAGGAGGTAAGGTGTTCAATAGATATACTACTGGCAGTCATTGAAAGCTTTGTTCATTGCTTCTCCTTTGGTATGGTATTGAACTAGAAAGTGCTACTTATATCACATTTTTCCAGCGAAGTTGTCCAGACGTCCAGAACCCAAGCCCCTTTCTATGCACTGCATTACTACTGCAGTGTACAGTAAAAACAGACATAAAACAAGGGGCCAATAAGTCTAATTATGGGTGGTTGGTGGGAAAAAGAGTGGGGAGGAGAAGGCTGGGACTTTAGCTCTGGTGTGGACTCTGTGGTTTCACTACACATACGCCTCGTGCTCAGAAGTTGCTGAAGGAATGCCTCTCGCCCTCAGCTTTTTATGGGAGTCATTATGATGCATAGCACACAAGGCAATGTTTAATTGTGGCTTATTTTTTTGCAGACAATAAACTGTGTTACTGTTTACAGCTGGGTTTCGTTACATACTCACGGGTGCTTCTATCCCAATCTTAAAATTCATCATTTCACTTTTTATATGGGCATTTTCACAAGTTCTTTTATATTTTATTGAGGTGCAAGATCTAAGTGGATGAAATTTTACAGTTAAGGCTCCTCATATTACAATTTAAGAAAGGCTTTCACATGATTTTACACAATCAAATAGAAATTTTTCTGGCCAAACTCTTAAGAAACAACATGGATGTCATAAAGTGGTTGATCTAAAAAATATATAATAAAGAAGTAAACAAGGGTTCATTTTCCTGACTCTGTGTCTTCACTGAATATAAATCAAACATCAAAGTCAGAGCTGGTTTACACCTGCTGCTTTTTGGCAGGGATGACTATGTGAGAAGGCCTCACATCTGTACTTAACAGTTAAAATTAAAGAAAAAACTACCTTGTGAAGCTCACAATCAAGCAATGGACTATATGTAAGCATAATTAACTTTTTCTGCATAATTAATCACAGCAGGATCACAAGCTGCTCATATTGTGAAAAAATTAAAATTTACATAATAGTTTGCAAAGTTTTAAACAAAAAAGTAAAGCGAAACACACAAGCAAACAACCTTTCATTCCTTAGCTGCCAAAGCAAAAACCCCACTGATGTTTCTATCATGACAGATGAAACACAAGTGACACCAATGTCTAGAATCAAATGAGAGTTCTCACCATGGTTTAATCTCTTCCAAATGTAGGAATATGAGATGGAAAAAGTGGTGAAGTTTGGGGTGAGCAGAGGTGTGGCACAGAGTGCTGACACGTCCCAACTGGGCCAATTACTGTAGTGAGGCTACAGCTTGTGATTTAACCATGAAGCAGAGTAGGATGGAGAGCTGTCACCACAACTCCACTTCATTATAGGCACCCAGACCTGTCGTTGCCCATTGGCATTTAGAGATAATAGCATGAAGGTTTCATAATGTATGGTTGGTAAATCATACCATTTTCCAGCTGTTTGCTTGGGAAATGAGATGAGCGATTAGGATGGAGAGAATTAATCAGTGAGCATGAAGCCATGGCAGGACTGTGACAAATGTCGCCATTTAATATCACTGCAGTCTTCAAAATATGACTCCTACGCCACATTATAGTCATTAGTAGTGATGACCAAATTCAGCTCAATATTACCACCAGTCCCTGAGTTAGAATATATGTGAGGCAACACAAAATGTGATTGGTTCCCAGGGTAGAAAGGCCTTGCCAACAGCTGAAATACTGCCAGTTCACAACAGCTTGGACCGGATCTTCGGATTCAAAAATTATACCAACTGCTGTGCCAGACTGGCCAGAGCCAAGCACTCATAGTCTGGACTTTCCCAAAATTAAATCAAAAGTTTGCTTTAGTTTATCTTTAAAAAAAAAAAAACCTTTAAAGAATTTTTCTATTTGTGAGGTCCATATTTTTCAGTGAGAAAAGTCACAGTTAATTTCACACCTAGTTAAATACTTAGGCAGAATGCATCAGAAGTAAATGGTTTAGAACTAAAGCTTTTAACTGTGGTAATGATTTGTTTTAAATTAAGCCAGAAATGGACATGCAGAGGCTGTTAGAAACATTTCTCTTCACAGATAATGATGGCTTATGAGTGTACCAGAGCAGGTAATGTGTTATATAAATGTGTACTAAACAGTGAGAAAACATAAGTGAGTGCAATAACTCAAATACTTTTCTTAAATACCATTAACCTGTTACCTGCTACTTCCCTGCTACATATTTTAAAACTGTATTTAAAATAACTTTTCAGTTCATGATTGGATGTGCTAACATGATCATTATAGCAAATATAATTAGTCCACATGTTGGGTTGAAATATAATACAACACACTGCAAATTGGTATTTTTATATTTTTTTATTTGTACATAAAGAGCAAACTCAAATGTACAGTCTTCTCAAAAAGTTTTGGAACAGAAAGGCCAATTATTTGTTTTTGCTGTGCAGTAAAGACATTTGTATATGACATGAAAAAATAAATATGAGTAGAGAGAGAGTTTGAGATTTTATTTCCTGGTATCTAAATCTGGATATGTTAAACAACATAAAAGATAACACATATTGTATCCAACCACACAGTTCTGGAAATGAGCACAAGTATGAAATATTACACTTTATACACTGAGATTAATTTGTTCTTATTTAATTTCGCTCTTTCATATACATTTATATTTACTATTTTGACAACTGCACTTTTTACATATCGGTTTATACGGTTTATACAGTTTCCTTTTCTATCTGTTCATGTCTGTTATATATTTATTTATGTATTTACACCTAGTGGAGCATCTGGGCCCCAAGCAATTTCCCCCTAGGATTAATAAAGCATTCTGATGACAAGCGATAGGTGTTTCTTGGTACCCAGATAAACATTATAAGATCGCTTGTTTAATCATTAAGTAGCTCTGGATATCTACTCTCAGTTTAAGCTATGGCTTTCACCAGTGAAGAAGTAGTTGGTAGACCAACATGAAGACCAGAGAGTTGTCTATGTGAAATAAACATATCATTCTGAATTTGAAAAAAGAGGGGGGGGGGGGGCACCCCGGGGGGT